>JBAMJV010008642.1:0-105654 GCA_037951105.1 Echinarachnius parma
GATCATTGCATTCGACTAATTAGTTCTCTTTTTATGACAGTTAAATGACTAGGTTTCTGGCCGCCATCTTGGGAAATGGCCGCCATATTGGATTGTAACAGTATCTACACCACTGGATAGGGACTAAATATATCACATTTAGTTTCTGCACACCATAATTTATTTGAATCGACTCCAAGATGATGGAAATTGACTAGTTATTTCTCTTATTATAAAAAAAAAACAGCTTTTGGGCGGCCATCTTGGAAAATGGCCGCCATGTTGGATTTTCACAGAAGCTAACCCACTGGATATTGCCTTGTTGTAGCACATTTGGTTTCTGCATACCATATATAATTGGAATCGACTCCAAGATCATTCAAATCTACTGATTCTTTCTCTCTTTATGACGAAAAATAGCTTTTTGGGCGGCCATCTTGGAAAATGGCCGCCATATTGGATTTTAACACTAGATACACCACTGGATAGTTACTACATGTATCACATGGGGTTTCTGCATACCATGTTTAATTGGAATCGACCCCAAGAACAATGAAATCTACTAATTATTTATCTTTTTATGACAAAAAGTAGCTTTCTTGGCGGCCATCTTTGAAAATGGCCGCCATATTGGATTTTGACAGTAGATACACCACTGGTTAGTTACTACAAGTAGCACATGGGGTTTCTCCGTACCATATATAATTGGAATCGACTCCAAGATCCTTGAAATCTACTGATTATTTCGCTTTTTATGACAAAAAGTAGCTTTTTGGCGGCCATCTTGGAAAATGGCCGCCATGTTGGAATTTTGAGTGGCCACATTTTTTTTCTGAAAAAGTGAACTAAAGGTAATGTACATGCCAATTTGCTTGCTTGTATGACTATTTGCACGATTGTTACGCCTATCTGCTCCACTAAAGGGCGTCGATTTCTTCTCGCCATTCGGGGGGATGATTCATCATTTTGACCATCTCTGGCGAGGGAGCGAAGCGACAACCCAGCAGCGTGCCCGGGTTTTTATGGCTGAGGGGGGGGGGGGGGGGGGGGGGGGGTTAGGGGGCCCCAAAGCTTTTGAATTCAGCTGTTTAGAAATTGGAAGATTATTAAGTGTACATTGCAAGCATCATGTTATGAGCTGGGCTTTGTCCAATATGAACTTTAGCCTGATGATACATATTGGCAAGCATTCTGATGGAACCCTGAATAGCATCAGTCATGGGATACCTATATTGGGAAGCTTATTGGGGGTCCAGGGGGCGGAGCCCCCGGAAGCTTTGGGATTTGTAAAATCCAGATATAAATATGTTGTCTATATGTAAATAAAGAGTTAACTATTCTTTAGTTAATTGGCTTTTGAAAATAGCTGTTTAGAGATTGGAAGATTATTAAGTGCACATTGCAAGGTCCTGCTATGATGAGGGCACTGTCCAAGTATGGATGAATTTTAGTCTGATAGATAAATACTGTCGATTGCAATCATCCTGATGGAACCCTGAATAGAATAAGTCAAGGGATACCCACATTGGAAAGCTTATTGGGGGTCCAGGGTGCGAAGCCCCCGGAAGCTTTGGGATTTGTAATATCCAGAAATACAATTATCTATTGAATAGTTAGCTCACTTTTAGTGAGCGAAGCGCAGACGCACAGTGGGCCATGATCGCCTGAAAGTTTGCCAAGAGAGAAGCCCTGAATACAACTATTTAATGAGTACAGGGCTGGGACTGGGTCAATTAACCTTAATGGGGGTTCCAGGGGCGCAGCCCCGGAAAATTTTGGATTTGGGCAGGTTAGCATTTGCAAAAAGTGGTTTAAAGAAGACTATAGTAACAACTTCCATTCATGAGAGGGGGCAATGCTTCTTAATTCTAATGTTATTATATATTTTTGAACCCCAAATATTGGGGAGGATGATAATACAGGCCATCCCCCCACCTGAAATATTGGGGGGGGGGGGGGGGGGATAAAACAAATAAGTGAAGGGGTCATCCCACACTGGAAGCAAGAAGGGCAATACGGAACCTATAACATAACATTGTCTTATTAGGATTGTTCTTATTTTCAGACCCCATATCATGACGATTAACCTGTAAAGTTGCTATGATGTATCAAGTTCCTACTGACGAGATGAGGCTATGTTGTTACTGCCCTGAACTTATTAAAGTGTTTAGACAAACTTAAACACAACAATTTTAGTTAAGAATTGTGATATTAATGCTCGAATAAGTCCACTGTAAAATCCGCCTGTAACAGTAACGCTAACACCAACACTGAACTTGAAATGATTTTCATTTCGATCTCTTAGGGGTCAAATGGCAATGGAGTTTTAACACTAACACATGTTAGCAGACGACCGTCTAAACACCAGCTACCACGTGACACTGCCGGAAATACGTCAACAAATAGAGGTAAAACCTCTAACACCAACCCGTTTCAAGTACGGTGTTAAGGCTACAGTTAGTGTTGACTAAACACTAACACTAGTTCTACACCATCTGCAATAGTATATTCACATATAACAATAAACACCGCTTGCCGGAAACGGAAGTTTGTATTACTACGGCGAACTTCGAGGTAAATCTGTTAACACGATCCTTACACCAAGTCATTTAAAATATGGTGTTTAAGGCCGGTATTAGTGTTTTATAAAAAACAACACCGGCCTTGAAATCACCCATTGTATTAACCACTCATCGCTTTTTGCACATAAATATTGCAACCGCCAGTGTTCAGTCAAAACAGGTGAACACCTATCATTTCCATTTTTAGTGATACCGGCCAAAATGAAATATACGACTGGAAGTGACAGGAATTATGCAGTATCAGTAACAGTATATAGCTAACATTCCTGCGTTCTTTAAAGGTTGGCTGACAAGAAAACTACCTACAAATTGTGTTTTACTGTATCTAAGGTAGATTTTCATGAAGATTACTAATAAAAACATATTTTCCGCGTCGGAAAACCCAGTAAAATAAAAAAATCTAATTTTAAATTCACTTTAGTAATCCCCGTAAAAAAATTGAGTCCGGGCGAAGAAAAATGACGTCATCTTTATGACGTCACATGCAGGCAATCGCAGTATAGCTCGGTCATAGACGTACACGCTGAGTGCAATACTCACGTTGACAGAGAGCTATTATTTCGATTTCTTTCAATATTTGCAAACATTTGTTAAAGGGCAATGCAACTCAAGAATAGAGTTTATCCTACTTGATATATCGTAATATGCCTTTTTATTATATATAACATAACTCCGACTCAGATTTCTGCTTTGGGAGAAATATGTGAAAACTCTATCGGGCTTACCACTATTCATGCGAACACTGGAGGCCGCCATTATTAGGTGTGTGCGGACTTATGGTCAGTGATATGCACTAATGCATTTCTATAGCATCTATAGAAACCATTGTCTGAATACTTGTAGATGCTTTGACGAGTCTGTAAATCAGTGAAAACTTTTTGTTCGGCCCGTAGCGCACTCGTCATAGTTTGCAAAGCATGTCGTGCAATTACAAGAACATGGCCGCTCCCATCACCTTTTGCCGCCGTAAGAATTAGTAAAATGTGGGTATGTTCACGTAAGGATTTTATGGGATCCAGGAGGCCAAAATTGCAAAGTTATGTATCAAATAAAATGTCTGTTCACCCTCTAAACGATAATAATAGCCGAAAGCCATAGTTTCATTGCCCTTTAAAGTTTATATCATGGACGATCTACACTTAGATGTGTTGCTGCAAGCTGCTATAATTCATTTCTTAGGAATTTTCAGTTAAAGTGATCCGTGTAAAGTGTCAGATATTGCACCAACTGACATTTGAGACTTTAATCCTATATCAATATCATTGTAAAATAGAATTGAAAGATTTGTGAAAGTTTGAAAGAAAACGAACACTGTTTACCTAGTGAAGAAACGAATATTGAGTTCATATTTTATCACCGAATACTGATGGTCTGTTGTAGATTTGTTGCAGTAATAATCATCCGTTTGATCTTGACGATATCCGCGCCCGTGTATACAGCTACAGACGGTACGGAATTCATGGAATTTGCGCACGCTAGGCTCAAAGTTCAGTGGGTCGGGAAAATTTCCCACGGGCGCTGACGCAGGACGTGTTCAGCGACGACAATTGTACCTTTTTATCAAATCCGTTAGCTAACGCTTTTGAAATAATGATTTTCAATGATAATTATCTTCATACTCAAGGGACATTTGAAAAAAAACGAACCCTATTTTATTCTTCTCTAAGCTAAACAACACGGCAGAAGAGAAACGAGGAAGCTCCAAGTATTTTTTTGTGGAGTTAGACACTTTACCTGTGTCACTTTAAGCCTCAATTTACAAGCAAAAACGATTTTGTTTTACTAGCAAGTCATAGGCTCTGCATGTAAACCATGCACATTCCTCCGTGTTGCGGTCTGCTTGTGATGTCATGATCCGGGTTGCACGTGCGCACATTCCCGCTCCGCTATAAATAACTTTTTTAGCAGCATGGAACGCCGATGCGAAAACAAGCAAACAAGTTGCACGAAATTGACCTTTTTTGCCCAACTTAAAGATTTCTTTGAAAAAAAGAGTGTGGTATATCAATATAGGCACATATTTAATGCTACAAACCTGAATCAAAACCGGGATTTCACCATACCTTTAAAGAACTTATAGTAACATTGTCAAAATCCTCAAAATCCAATTGGAATTCTATATAGCAGTTCCCTTATACCTTGTTTTATTCGTATTAAAACTAGCGGCAGCCGCGGAAATCCGCGGGTTCTTAGTCAGAAAAAAGCGATCACGAATTTAAGAATACAACGACATCTGCAAGATATGAAAACGTCCCTCCACATGGTAAGACAAAATAGACGTCCGCACCCCTAGTATTAAAGGGGAATTAACCCTTATCCTGTTGACTTACTGGATGTGATGAGAGCATAACTAATATCATTGCTAGTCACTTATTTCCTCAATAATATTCCCGATTACAAAAATAATCAATATTTTATGGACCACTGTCGTCTGCTTTCAATGCCCATAGGAGGCGGCCATTTCTTCAACTACTCGCGGTGAAATGACGTGGCAGGCGGAGAACACAATAGCATTATCGTAACCCGCTATTGTGTTCTCCGCCTGACACGTCATTTCACCGCGAGAAGTTGAAGAAATGGCCGCCTCCTGTTGGCATTGAAAGCAGACGACAGTGGGCCATAAAATATTGATTATTTTCATTATTGGGAATATTCATGAGGAAATAAGTGACTAGAAATGACAAGAGTTATGCTCTCATCACATCCAGTAAGTCAAAAGGCTAGGAGTTCCTTCCCCTTTAATCCCTCGCACGCCAACATCCGACTCTGACGGCCCAGACAACACGTTCCAAACCCCCAAGCAAGCTTTACAGTATGATCCTCAAGTTGAGTTGAAGTTAATGGGCCGTATGCATAAAAACAAGCAATTGCTTGTGCTAGCCTTTTGCTTGAATCGGTATGCACACAAACAAGCAATTGCTTGCAAGCAAAAGCTTTTGCTTACAAGCACAAGCAATTGCTTACTGCTCGTAAGCAATTGCTATTAAACCAAACAAGCAATTGCTTAAAACCGTATGCATAAAACGAACCTTTTACTTGTCTTGATAAGCAATTGCTTGCGTTTTTTCAAGCACCTCCAGACCAGCTTGAGCTCTTGCTTACTAAGGACATTCGCGTTTTAGAATCAAGTTTTCATACCGTTTCAGGATGATTTAGAACTCCTGGTTCCAGAGGTTATGTTGTGATTACATATTTAATCAAATGGCTGTTATTTTAGACATTTATATCCATGTAGGCAATTTTGTTCATGATTTGAAAATATTTGCGTAAGAAAAATACTGTTGCCAGGTCGGGCACGACCAGGGAAAGCTGCTATGCAAGGGAATACACGACGTTTGCATACACTACGAATCCCCTTTGTTGCTATGCAGTGCGATGTTCGCACAACCGTAACGATGCTTTGTTCAACACGTAAGCAATTGCTTAGGCAGTGTAAGCAAAAGGTTTCAGCACAAGCAAAAGCTTATGCATACGAAATTAAGCAATTGCTTGAACTTGATCTTTTGCTTGACAAGCTCTTGCTTGTGCTTGAAGCAATTGCTTATAAGCAATTTTAAAGCTCTTTCTTGTGCTTGAAGCAATTGCTTATAAGCAATTGCTACGTTTTATGCATACGGCCCAATGATTATGCCCATTGATAAAACGAAGAATTTGAAAAAAGTGAACCCATTGACCATAGCAAAAGTAGTAAAGGAGAAGTGTGTTACGGACTCCGTACAATCGATCAAACAAATAAGTTCGGGTATACTTAATGGGCCGTATGCATAAAAAACAAGCAATTGCTTGCAAGCAAAAGCATTTGCTTACAAGCACAAGCAATTGCTTACTGCTCGTAAGCAATTGCTTACCAAACAAGCAATTGCTTGAAACCGTATGCATAAAACGAACCTTGTACTTGTCCTGATAAGCAATTACTTGCGTTTTTTCAAGCACATCCAGACCAGCTTGAGCTCTTGCTTACTCAGGGCATTCGCATTTAAGGATCAAATTTTCATACCGTTTCAGGATGATTACGAGCTCCTTATTTCAGATGTTATGTTGTGACTTCATATTTAATACAATTTCTGATATTTTAGACTTTTTACGGCAATTTTCGTCCATCGATCTGCACAGAAACCCCCCTAATGATCTGTGCTGTTTCCCCCCTATTTGCGTAAGCAAAAATACTGCTGCCAGGTCGGGCACGAAGCATTGTTGTCCTGCAGTGCGATGTTCGCACAACCGTAACGATCCTTTTTCCAACACGTAAGCAATTGCTTAGGCAGTGCAAGCAAAAGGTTTGAGCACAAGCAAAAGCTTGTGCATATGTATTCAAGCAATTGCTTGAACTTGATCTTTTGCTTGCCAAGCTCTTGCTTGTGCTTAAAGCAATTGCTTATAAGCAATTGCTTGTTTTTATGCATACGGCCCATTGTGTGTAGAAACGTAAAGCAACAAAGAATGCTTACATAGATTGAGGTAATTGGCAATATACCGGTTCGTGTTACTGATCCTCCACAGGGCGTAAAGGGGATCATCTTCGATGTCCCTTTGGAAATGACGCAGGAAGAAATTCTACAAGAATTGAAAAGCCAGGGTGTACTGACAGTCACTAGAATGACAAAGAAGGCACAAGCTAGTGATATAATAGAAGGCCAAAGTTCAGCTAATCCTCAATGAATAGAATTGAAAAGTGTGATTCTCACTTTTAAAACCCAGTTACCCCAACAGATTCATTACGGACTTTTCGCAAACCTGAGGACGACGAATAGTAGGGTGGTTAATGGGTCCGTGAATGCATTTTGGGGTACGATTGTTTTACTTGACATACATACTCCTTGGATCAAAAGAAGAAAATTCGTCCAAAGAGACGCTCTGTATCTATGCAAATTAGGCCTAATTTCCATAATTGAATATGATCTCTCAAATATATCAATAAAAACATCACTTTTATAGATATCCCATATCCCAAGTAAAACAATTGTACCCCAAACTGCAGTGAACACCATATTTGTGGCCCCTACTAGAAGAAATGACGTCATTTAGGCGAGAAATTACGTCACTTACGTTCTCTCTCGTCGTCTGGCCAATCTGAGCACTAGTTCATGCCCGATTTCAGGTTCGTCGGAAAATCCAGTATAGTCCGGCAGCCACGGAGCTATACCTCGTTTTGTTGAAATAAGTTTTTTTTTATGGATTCTCTTTCATTAGGCATTGCTGATGACCAAACAGAAAACTGGAACTTTGTCAGTGTTGAGCAATTTAATATATGGCAAAAAACAAAATGGCCGCCAAAATAGCCTATTTTGAGTAAAATTTGGACTATTTCATAAAACATTACGAAATATCAGCAGAGTAGTGTGCTTGTAATTCACGAAGACCATTGTCAACACATTCCTGATCATCATACATAAACATAGACATAATTTGAATATTTTTAATTTAATTTTTTGCTAATTTGCATATTGAAAATGGCGGATAAAAACAAAATGGCCGCCAAATAGCCTATTTTACATTATTTCATAATACATTACGAAATATTGGCAGAGTAGGATGCTTGTAATTCACGAAGACCATTGTTAATACATTCCTGATGATCATACATGAACAAAGACATGATTGTAATATTATCTTATTCATTTTTGGCTAATTTGCATATTCAAAATGGCGGACAAAAGAAAAAATGGCCGCCAAAATAGCCTATTTTGAGTACAATTTTAATAATTTCATAATACATTACACAATTTTGGCAGAGCGGTGTGCTTGTAATTCACGAAGACCATTGTCAACACATTCCTAATGAACAGAGACATAATTTGAATATTTTCCATTTAATTTTTTGCTAATTTGCATATTCAAAATGGCGGATAAGAAACAAAATGGCCGCCAAATAGCCTATTTGGAGTAAAATTTGTATTATGTCATAATACATTACGAAATATTGGCAGAGTAGGATGCTTGTAATTCAAGAAAGACAATTGTTAATACATTCCTGATGATCATACATTCTCATAGACATGATTTGAATATTATCCATTTTATTTTTGGCTAATTTGCATGTTTAAAATGGCGGACAAAAGACAAAATGGCCGCCAAAATAGCCTATTTTTAGTAAAATTTGAATGATTTTATAATATATTATGAAATATTGGAAGAGTCGTGTGCTTGTAATTCACGAAGACCATTGTCAACACATTTCTGATGAACATAGACATAATTTGAATATTTTCCATTTTATTTTTTGCTAATTTGCATATTAAAAATGGCGAATAAAAACAAAATGGCCGCCAAATATCCTATTTTGAGTAAAATTTGAATTATTACATAATACATTACGAAATATTGGCGGGAGGGTATGGGAGGGGGGTGTCCCCCCTGCCACGGTAGGGAACTTAGCCAACTTGTCAAAGAGCCGACACGTCAAGCAAACACCCTCGACCTGATTCTTATCAACAATCCTACCCTGGTTAACAGTGTCAAGGTTGTGGCAGGAATCTCAGACCATGACTGTCCTTTGGCTGAATTTGACTTGCGGCCCGCTCGAAGACACCAAGAAAAAAGGAAGGTACCCCTGTACAAGAAAGCTGACTGGGATGGTTATGCAGAACATATGCAGCATGTGGCAGACGACATATCAGAGAAGTCAAGTACTGCATCAGTCAATGAACTGTGGATGCTATTCAAGTCAGGCATTGAAGAGCTGAAATTCGTTCCCAAGAAGATGCTGCGTGGTAAACATGACATGCCATTGATCACTCCAGACATCAGACGACTCATCAAGAGAAGGGATAGACTACACAAGAAATCAAGCCGGATGAAGAAGGAACAAAACCCTGTTCCTCTCCTTTTGGAGGACGAACTGCTAGAACTGAAACACAGAATCCAATCTGAAGCACGACAAGCATACTGGAACCACCTCGAATCTATCTTCACATCTGATGATGACTCAAACCTGTACGAGGGAATGCGAAAGTTCTGGAGATTTGTGAAGAACAACAGAACACACCGTAGTGGAATTCCTGTACTGAAGACAGACAACCAAAATGCGACAAACCCGAAGGACAAAGCAGAAGCACTGAACAACCAGTTCAAGTCAGTCTTCACCAATGTGACAGACCCACCTGCTGACCTACTTCCAGATGTCTCCCCCTTCCCCAGCTAGCCACCTGACGTTGGGCCAATGTCGGAATTTGGTTGCCGGATGTCGGCATATCGCCGTTGGCTCGAGGTTAAAATGTCCGCCAGCCCAACATCGTCACGACGTCATTTTTGTGATATATTGGCATAAGGTCATTTTCCGACAATGGCCCAACATCCTGTCATGAGATGATGTTGGGCCATTGTCGGAAAATGACGTTATGCCAATATATCACAAAAATGACGTCGTGACGATGTTGGGCTGGCGGACATTTTAACCTCGAGCCAACGGCGATATGCCGACATCCGGCAACCAAATTCCGACATCGGCCCAACGTCAGGTGGCTAGCTGGGTCGATGCCATGCCTGAAATCCACATCACAACTGAGGGAATCTCTAGGATGTTGGAGAAACTCAAAGTTGGGAAGGCTCCCGGACCTGATGGGATCTCGGCAATGGTGCTACACAAGCTCTCGCGCGTCGTAGCTCCATCTCTGCGTGCAATATTCCAGCTCTCCTACGAGACAGGTGAAGTACCAGATGACTGTCGCCTTGCAAATGTGGTTCCTATATTCAAGGACGGAGACAAAACGGATCCTGGGAACTATCGCCCCATCTCCCTTACATGCATTGCCTGCAAAATGATGGAACATATCATTGCAAGCAGCATCATGACCCACGCCAGTAGGAATGACATCCTCTACCCTCTACAACACGGGTTTCGGGCAAAGAAGTCATGTGAACTCCAACTTACTGGCTTCGTCAGTGACCTCTAACAACATGGAGGAGAACAAGCAAACTGACATAATCATCACAGACTTTAGCAAAGCCTTCGACAAGGTAGGCCACAAGAGGCTTCTCCAGAAGATGGACTTCTATGGAGTTAGAGGCAAAAACATCAGATGGATTTCCAGCTTTCTTCACAACAGAAAACAACAAGTTGTCTTGGATGGATGTACCTCATCTGATGCAGAAGTCGGGTCCGGTGTACCCCAAGGATCTGTGCTGGGACCATGCCTCTTTCTCTTCTACATAAACGACCTACCCGACCAACTCTCCTCCAAAGCTAGACTGTGTGCAGATGATGCCATCATGTACATGACCACCCAAGCTCCAGAAGATGCTAGGCTGCTCCAACAAGACCTGGACACCCTAAGTAGCTGGTCAAGGAAATGGATGATGGAACTCAATCCAAGGAAATGCCATGCAATAACAGTCACCAGGAAGAAGACCAGATTCATACATCAGTACTCTCTGAACGGTGAAATTCTGGATTCTGTGTCATCAATTTTACTTGACATGAAGTAAAATCTGACTTTTCTTGTCTAAAGAAATACTCTTTTCTTTCAATCAATGTTATCGATTTAGATAAAAGCCATGATTTGAATTTATTTTGGGGGGGGGGGGGGGGCAAGCGCCCCCCCCCCCCCCCCCCCCCCCCACCAGTACGCCAGGTGACATTGTCGTAGCCTTAGCTTGTTCATAGCATGATGTTATGACCGATGTTGCATCTTTCATCGCGTCGGCCATATCTGCATCCATGTCTCCAATCGATGGCAAAAGGAACCCATTTTTCTGCCGCAACACTTTTAGCAAAGTTCCTTTGCCAACTCCAAAATGTGCACCAACAGTATCACAACCTGTCAGTGTGTGACCTGCTAACATAGAAGGGATGATATGTCTCTGTGTCTGTCCACTGTGGCATATAAATCAATGTCTTTGATTGGCGACACGATTATCAAGGGTGACTGAAGGCCTTGCTTTTGGTAGAAATGAAGTAGAAGAACATACACATCTGTGTCGTCTGCAAGCACCCTGACGGATCTGCCTTCATCTGCCAGCATGATAGCCTGCTGCACTGCCTGCACAATAATCACATCAGCCATGAGATGTGGCCATATCGTGCCGTTGGATTGGAAAACCATCTGGACAACAGGAGTGTCATATTGGCTGGTGATCACAAGCTTGTGTTTTGTGATGAAACCATGAAATCTGTTTCTTGTTCTGTGTGACTGTCAGAGTCAGTTTCTGAGATGGAAGGGGTGAAGTCCCAGGACGAAATTCCAGTTAAAATTGTAATTGGTACCTAATGAATTCAATGGGTACCCATCGAATTCAATGGGTACCCATTGGCATGGGTTTCAATGGGTAATTGTTTCATTTTACATATACTTGGTAATCCTGGTTACCAATTGAATTCAATTGGTAATATAGTCAATGGGTATTTCACCCTGGGGTTGGACTTAGTTGGAAAACTATCAATTGCCTCTCGATATCCTGGTTGCACACTTGGTACTGTAATCATTGTACCTGTCAAAGACAGTTCCTGGCTTTAGAGTGATGCCAACCTCACCAGCTTTACCATGCCCATATCGCATGAATGTTGTCTCGATGAACATGTCGCTCCGTATGCCATTCTATAACCCTTAAAGGGATAGTTGAGTTTTGGTAGAGAGGGCGCTAGACTACTTAATTTTGTTGTGAGGTAATGACAAACTGAGTGTAAAATTTGAAAGAGCATAATATTTAAATAATAAAATCATCTTTGTTTGATCAAAATCGGTTCAGAGACGGCTGAAATATCCATAAATATAACAATTTGTAATAAACCTGGGGCCCCAGGTTTATTAGAGAATTTTGAACCAGCCGTTAAAAATTCAAAAAAATGCTTCCTCTTTTCAAAAAGTTACAAAATAGGTATTTAAATAGTTGTTGGTTATTTCTCTATCTAATCACTATTTCAACAAAGCATCACATGAACAATATTTTATTCAAAATGGTTGAAACTGATGAGTGTTTAGAGAGCGCCCTCTTACGTTTTAATGGCTCTTTTTGAATGATAACATGATCTTTACTACGTCATTTGTAATTTTGTCTTCCTTTCTAGTTATAACTATTAGTTTGTAATGTAATGATGCAGGTTTTGGTTACTAAAATTCAGTTTCACCAAAACTGTACTCTCCTTACCAGAACTCAACTATCCCTTTAAATGTGTCTCATCACATGAGACCCTTTCATGAAATGATGGAGTGCATCTCCTGGTAGGGCTTCGATACGTCTAAGGTAGAGTAACCCGTATGGTGCGTAGTTCACATGTCCCCGACGCAAAGAAGTAGGGCATCATGAGCTTCACTGCATCCGGGTGTAGTGGCCAATCACCTTCTCGTTCAGCCCGTACATACAGCATCATTATCAGAACTGGTTTGATCAGGTTGTCGACCCACATCTTTGTTGTGCGACTTCTCTTTGCAAGGTCCTCAAGCGTTGTCATGAGAACGTTGTGAGAATTCAGGTGTCCCTGCACAACAATGTCTCTCAGTAGCTCCTCATGCGCATGGCTCTCATGTTCATAGGAATTTCTTTTCCTGTAAGCATTTTACCCACAGAACATCTGCAAGGCACGAGTCAGTCATCAATGTTCCGACTGCACCTACAAAACTCATCAGCATATGCATATCCCCTAATCTTGGAATGACCTAAGGAAATAGGTTTGGATATGCCCGTTGTAACCCTATTGCAACAATATACAGTTTGTTGATCTGCTGTGAAGACAGTAAAACCTTGACATGTTTTCTCTGTTAACTGCTGTGCTTTGGTCATGGCTGTCATGATCGTGTCTGGATGGGCTGGTGGCATATCAATCAATGGTAGATACACTGCTTTAGTTTTGGGTTATGTGGCTTTTCCTTGATTGCGACACAAATGCGTATTATATCCATTGAATTCAGGACAGTTATCACACTGCCCAACATCTGTCAAGAACCCGAGGTCACATTAGCTCTCTGTCAATATTTGATTATGTATTATGAAATAATTCAAATTTTACTAAAAATAGGCTATTTTGGCGGCCATTTTGTTTCTTATCCGCCATTTTGAATATGCAAATAAGCAAAAGAAGAAATGGGTAATATTCAAATTATGTCTATGTTCATCAGGAATGTGTTGACAATGGTCTTCGTGAATTACAAGCACACCACTCTGCCAATATTTCATAATGTAGTTATGAAATCATTCAAATTTTACTCAAAATAGGCTATTTTGGCGGCCATTTTGTCTTTTGTCCGCCATTTTGAATATGCAAATTATAGCCAAAAATAAAATGAATAATATTCAAATCATGTCTATGTTCTTGTATGATCATCAGGAATGTGTTGACAATGGTCTTTGTAAAGTACAAGAACACTACTCTGCCAATATTTTGTAATGTATTATGAAATGATTCAAATTTTACTCAAAATAGGCTATTTGGCGGCCATTTTGTTTCTTATCCGCCATTTTGAATATGCAAATTAGAAAAAAATTAAATGGAAAATATTCAAATTATGTGATTGTTCATGTATGATCATGAGGAATGTGTTGACAATGGTCTTTGTGAAGTACAAGCACACTACTCTGCCAATATTTCGTAATGTATTATGAAATAATTCAAATTTTACTCAAAATAGGCTACTTGGCGGCCATTTTATATTTTTCTGCCATTTTTAATATGCAAATTAGCAAAAAATAAAATGGAAAAAATTCAAATTATGTCTTTGTTCATGTGTTAACAATGGTCTTTGTGAAGTACAAGCACACTATAGTGCCAATATTTCATAATGTATTATGAAATAATTCAAATAATTCAAATTTTGGCGGCCATTATGTTTTTGCTTATATCTCAAATTGCTCAAGGGTGACAGAGCTCCAGTTTTTTGCTTGTTCAAATTAGATACCTAGACAATCGGAATCCATTGAAAAAAAAACGTATTTCATCAAAACAAGGTTAGGCCAAAAATCAGGGTTTGGCTGCCGGACTAGTACACCGTCTTCAGAATTACGTAATCAGAGAATTATCAACATGTATGTGTGTGTGTGTGTGTGTTTTATACGTGTGTATGTGTATGTGTGGTGGATTATGTAACTGGTGTATGCGTGTGTGTTTGAATGTGTGCGTTTGTAGCTGTGTGTACGTGTGTGCGCATTTGTGCGTGTGTGTGTTTGTGAGTGTATATGTGTTTGTTTGTGTTTGTTTGAGTGCGAGTGCGTGCGTCTGTGTGGGGGTTTTTATTAATGTTGTGTTTGTGTGTATACGCGTGTGTAAGGGTTTGTGTTTGTGTGTGCGCATGTGTGGGGTGTTTGTGTGCATTTGTGTTTGTTTGAGTGCGAGTGCGTGCGGGAGTGGATGTCTGTGCGTGTGTGTATACGTGTGTGTAAGTGTGTGTGTGTGTTTGTGTGATTGAATGTGTGTGTGTGTGTGTGTGTGTCTGTGTTGGAGTTGGAGTATTTAAGTGTTCGGTGCGCATGTGTATGTGTGAAAGTGTATGTATGTGCATGAGTGTTGACTAAAAGCGAAAATGGTTGAAAGGCAGCGAACAGGTAGTGAACAGGACGGGTTGACTAGATCCAATAGACCGCTTCTGTGATGTATGCAAATAATATGCGTATGACGTATAGACTCCCCGTTGACAAGCTTAACAATAGTAACTAGGTCCGACAAGCTAAGTATGCCGGAGCTTGACGGACCTAGTTACTATTGTTAAGCTTGCCAACGGGGAGTATTAAGTCATACGCATATTATTTGCGTATACAGGGTGGCCCAGAAATAACGGAACGGGGTACTTTCCATTATAAAGAAACATACATACTAGGTTCACTGGATAGATAATCTTTTAAAAAGAAATTTGATATCAACAACAGTAATTTGGTCAAGTAGTTTTTTGTTTGGTATCTATCCAGTGAACCTATTATGTACGTTTCTTCACAATGGCAAATACCCCGTTCCGTTATTTCTGGGCCACCCTGTATACTTACATAAACTGTCGTTTGAGGACGGGAAACTTGTTCTCGTCCACACTAGCGAAAATACCCTATTTATGCTTCCAGGGCCCCGTTGCAGAAAGAGATACAATCGATTGTAAGTTACGATTGATCGTAAGTCAGAAAATTTACGCGTTTCAACCAATCAGATTTCCGCATCTAGAACACGTGATCTGACGATTAATTGCAACTTACAATCGATTGTATCTCCTTCTGCAACGGGGCCCAGATGTTTAAAGTCAAGCAGTACATACCGAACCTTCGGAATTACGAAGCGCACCCCAAACCCCATAAGTTGTTTTAAATGTCAACGCTTTGGACACCCTGCACAGCAATGCAGGTACAAGGAGAGGTGTGTGAGGTGTGGGGCCACACAATTTTGAAACTTGTCCACAAAAGGAATCCCCAAAATGTGTGAATTGTGGTGGTCTACATTCGGCTGCTTATGGCGGATGCAAATCCGCTAAAACCGCCCAAGCCATTCAGAAAGTAAAAAATAGAAAACAAAGTTTCGTACGCCCACGCGGCAAAATTGTATACACAAAAGAGTGAGGGTGAAAATACACAGTCGAGAGAAGTACCCCCTCCTGCACTAAGCCACCAATCCTCAGGTGAAAATGTACCCCACAAAAGTGATCAGTTAAATGCAAAGTCAAAGGGAGACGGACAAAATGTTCCATCCAAAAGCGGTGCAAGGACCCCAGTGGATTCAAAAGTGGCGCACATTCCCCCACCCCCTCTCCGTAATGGTAATATAGAATCAGTCAAACCTAAACAACAACAGGTAGGTAGTGGAAATAAGACTTTGCCTCAAGAAGGTCATAAAAGACCAGATAAGATTGAAAAGGGTGAAAAGATTATTACTCTCTTAATCTCCTTGATTTCAGTGGTGTTTAATGACAATAACCAAATAGATGAATTATATAATATTAATTTGATAAGGGTAGCAGCCGAAAGGCTCTTACAAATAAAAGAGAATGAATTTGTATGTAATGAGACTTATTGAGTTTATTATTATGGCCGCGATCCATATTCTCCAATGGAACGCCCAAGGCATGCTTGGGCACGGCCAAGAATTAATTCTCTTTTTGAATAAGACAGAATATAACCACCACGTAATTTGTGTACAGGAGACTTGGTACAATGATTAATATTCCAAACTATCAGTGTAGGAATAGAATAGGACAATCTAGACGTGGATGTGCTCTGTATATTCATGATTCAATTAATTATGATGATTATGTTTGTGATGAAGAATTAGAATGACAAAGTATAAGTATATTAATTTGAAAACAAAAGATGACATTAGTCAACTTTTACAATCCGGAGTTGAACAAGTATCCAGTTATCTCGCGAAGTGTAATAAGAAAGAACTCACGACGTTTTGTACGCTGCTGCTGTACTTCGTCAGGTGACAAATATTTTGGTGCAGATTTGGTTACAACCTAACAACATTAACAGGGACAACGGGATCGAGATTCCGGATTCTTGGATTAGAACCATACGACGGCACGCCCCACGTAATTTCGCCCGGGCACAGAACATCAACCAGTCGGTCAGCGGTACCGCCCACGCGGTTTGCACCGGCTCAGCCAATCAGAGCGAATGACACGCAACACCAGACGACGCCGCAGCGTTGACCAATCACGACACAGCGATTAACGGCACTAATTACGCCGTTTGTAACGGCCCAGCCAATCAGAGCGGAGAGCGCGCAGCCCCGGACAATGCCGCAGCATTGTCCAATCAGAGCCCAGTGGTCAGCGTTACCGCCCACGCCTCCCGCACCGACCCGTCCAATCAGAACGTTGGACGGTTGACGCCAATTCGCTACGAATACTGGTACTACTGTTAATAAAAGGTATAAATTGCGACCGCGCACCAAAATATTTGTCACCTGACGAAGTACAGCAGCAGCGTACGAAACGTCGTGAGTTCTTTCTTATTACACTTCGCGAGACAACTGGATACTTGTTCAACTCTTGATTTTATTCCGCGATGGACAACATTTTTCGTTTTATAATCCGTGTAAGAAATTAGATGAGAATATTTTGGATAAAATTTTCTCTTATGCAATGCAGGGTGACTAAATAATAATTGGAGACTTTAACGCTCACAATACGCTTTGGGGGAGTGAACAAATTATGCAAATGGTAAAATTATTGTAAAGTCGTTGGAAAAATATAATGCAGTCATCATGAATGATGGCTCGGGTACAAGAGTAGATACCCATTCGGGAAAATTATCTCACTTAGACTTGACAATTATTTCTCCCTCTGTTGCAGGCAAGGGCAATTGGAATGTGGTAGAACTCTTAGGAAGTGATCATTATTTAATAGAATTGATTATTAGTTTGAAAGGTGGTGTGAAAACTCCTCAAGAAAATAAAGATGAAGAGGAAAGGTTTTTTGTTAAAAATATTGATTGGGAGAAATTTAGATTAAAATGTGAGAACACATTAAACTTTCGAGATGCATATCAGTGATGAACCTTTTAAATTTTCAGACTGCAAAAGCAGAAGCCCCAAAAAACATTCGTTTAGCCGAACAAACTTATTGGAAACAGTTTTGTTCAAAAATAAATCGTTACATTAATGAAACTTTGATTTGGAAATGTATAAAACGATTGAATCGTCAAAGTGTGAACAATAAAAAAGTTTCCCACTTTAAAAATGAATGAGAAAGACTCTTTGAGGACAAAGAAAAGGCTGATGCACTCTCGAAGTTTTATTATGAAAATGGGGCTCAAATGGATAATGGTAACGGAGGTGATGCCTTTGTGTTTAATATAGATACTATGAAAGATGAAGCTTTGGATATGGTTATAAATGAACCTTTTAGTATAGAAGAATTAGAGAAATCTTTAGACATTAATACAAAAAAAAATCCACACCTGGCCATGATAAGGCTCCTTATGAAGTGTATAATAATCGGTTACAGTCTGTTATTCCGAAGGTTCAGTTATTCCGAAGGTTCGTTATTCCGAAGGTTCGTTATTCCGAAGGTTCGTTATTCCGAAGGTTCGTTATTCCGAAGGTTCGTTATTCCGAAGGTTCGTTGATCCGAAAATAAAATCGGGTTCGTTATTCCGAAGGTTCGTTATTCCGAAGGTTCGTTATTCCGAAGGTTCGTTGATCCGAAAATAAAATCGGGTTCGTTATTCCGAAGGTTCGTTAGTCCTAAAATGAAATAGGGTTCGTTAATCCGAAAATTAAATAAATACGACGTAGAAAAGAATTGAGTTGATTTGATTTTGAGTAGTGTGGACTTGGGAAAGGGGATCAATCTTACTCTAATTGTCGTGGCTGCATGGGGGGGGGGGGGGGGGGGGGTGGGGGAGAAGGGGAGGGGGAAAAGAGTGGCTTTACAATTCTAGTCAAATTGTATTTCATTTTTCTTTGTAAAACAGTGCAATAAGAATGAGATATATATATTTATATCTTTCTCATGTAAAAAACATGAAATAAAACCAAAATCAATTTGATATAATTATAATTATGTCATAAAGTTAGATTTTGCTGCTTGATATCAGCCCAAAATCACATTTTATTTGTCTGAATTGTATGTATTTCATCATAAATAGCAACTAAGGGCAGGGTGTGGGAGGGGGGGGGGGGGTGTTCCCCCCCCCCCCCCCCCGTTAGGGAGCTTTGGAATTTTTTTAAATTGAAACTGTGCAATCTGAGTTTTTACTCTCTTTTTCAATAAAATTAGATAAAAGCCATGATTTAAATTGATTTGGGAGGGGGGCCCATGACACCCCCACCACTACGCTAGTGCACACACACACACACACACACACACATAGACACACACACACACACACACACACACACACACACACACACATACACACACACACACACACACACACACACACACGCACACACACACACACACACACCCTATTTCATTTTAGGATTAACGAACCCTATTTCATTTTAGGAATAGCGAACCTTCGGAATAACGAACCTTCGGAATAACGAACCTTCGGAATAACGAACCTTCGGAATAATGCAACAAATGTTCGGATTAACGAACCCTATTTCATTTTCGGATTAACGAACACTCAGGTATAGGAATTGTGTGTGTTCGGAATAACGAACCTTCGGAATAACGAACCGCACCCTAATAATCTCCCTCCTGTAGGGAAAGACATGTTGTTAAAGTTTTTTAATATAATTTGGAAAACAGGAGTTGTTCCAAAGGCCTGTAAACAGTGGCGTAGACAGGTTCTTACACCTGGGGGGGGGGGGGGGGGGGGGGATGATTTGCCGTTCACCGGACCAAGACCAATTTTCGAGACCAAGAGGGTGTGGGAGGGCGTGCCCCCCCCCCCCCCACGCTAGAGAGATTTTGCATTTTTGGACTTGAAATTGTGCATTCTGGTGCTTACCTAGATAGGAAATTCGGGCTTAACATTGACTGTATCTGGGAAAGCGTGTTATGATTTGATCGACCAGAAATTTGTAATATATTTTCACGATAAAACAAATAATTGACACACTAATAAATATGCACCTCAATACAGGGAGCGAAGTGACTGAGCTAGGGAGATTTTGCATTTTTGGATTTGAAATTGTACATTCTGGTGCTTACATTGACTGTATCTGGGAAAGCGTGTCATGATTTGATCGACCAGAAATTTTAAACATATTTTCACGAAGAAAACAAATAATTGACACATATGCACCCCAACACAAATATTGTATTTATATTTAGCATCATACACAGTTCCAACATCACCATATGCCACATTATGTATGATCCAACAACTTAGCCTATTGCCAAGAATCAGTCCCGAGGTGCGAAGCTACCGAGGGCTGGGGCAGGGCCAAATAGGGAGGGTTTGGGAGGGGGTATCCCCCTCCCACAGAGAAGATTTTGTATTTATATATATATATACTTGAAATGGTGCAATTTGGTGCACGTCACACAAGGAGCCAGAGCAATGCCAGCCTACACTGGAACTACGTGGCCCGGTATACAGAAAAAAAAAACTTACCCCTGACCATACGCAAGTTACACAACAAACTGAGATAATCTGTTCGCGCGCGAAGCGCGCAGCAAAAATTAGCCGTATTCAGACGATGAAAGCCAAGTTCTTAAGAATTGCAATTCTTAAGAATTGCAATTCTTAAGAACTTCAAAATGTGTGTTCAAACGATGCCAATTCTCGAGAGTTGCAATTCTTAAGAATTAAAACCGGAAGTAGCATGCGCGCCTTTCTCATTTGAGGTCACGCGCGCTCACTTGACTTGTTTTCACACCGGAAGCATATCTCGGTCATGAGGTCAACCCAAACCACGAGTCTCGAAGCTGATTGTGTTCAGACGGTAAAAAAAGTAGACTGCGCGCAGTCGCGCGCTTATCGCGCGCTCATTCTGCGCAAAATCTTACAAGTATCTTGTGGTTATCTTGTGGTTTGCAAACCACAAGATAACCACAAGATAACCACGAGATTGCGCATTTTTTGCAGTTTGCGCAATCTCGTGGTTTGGAAACCACAAGATAACCATGAGTTTTGCGTGTTCAAACGAGCGCAAACCACAAGATATTCTTAAGAATTGCAAACCACAAGATAACCACAAGATAACCACGAGATTTGCTTTTATCGTCTGAATGCGGCTATTGAAAGTTGATGTATAAATTACCTTTTTAACGTTAGAATTAACAAGTCTTAGCTCATACAACTTATGTTTTCTTTCCCACTTGTATACAGCTACACACACAAACAAAAATCCTTCCCTAAAACCTGGGGGGGGGGGGGGATGATTGTACATGTCATCCCCCCACCTTGTGAGGTGGGGGGGGGGGGGGGGGATGCATCCCCCTCATCCCCCCGTTGTCTACGCCCCTGCCTGTAAACATGCGCTTTTTATTCCTATCTTGAAAGCTGATAAAGAACCTCACAATGTGAACTCTTATAGACCTATATCACTATTACCATGTTTTATTACAATTATGGAAAGAATGGTAAAAGAAAGATTGAATTGGTTTGTAGAAAAACATGAGATTCTACCTCCTTTTCAATTAGGTTTTAGAAAATGAAGAAGTGCTATGGATAATGTTGTGTTTTTTAGAAAACATAATTCAAAAGAATATCAATAATAAAAGTCAAGTTAGTCTTTTTGGACTTGGAAAAGGCGTACGATACGCTTAACATTAAGGGCCTTCTTTCCAAGCTAGAGGAAAGAGGAATAAAAGGTAGAATGTTAGTGTTTTTGCACAATTACCTTACAGACCGGTCGTATCAAGTTCGCATAAACAATCAATGTTCAGAAACAAAGAAGTTACGTAAGGGACTTCCACAGGGAAGTATCCTAAGCCCCCTTTTATTTAATATTATGATGACAGATATTCCTGTGAACCCACATGTGGGGATTTTAATGTATGCTGACGATATTGTAATTTCGATTGCAGGCAACAACGTTAAGTTTATGGCAAAAAAGGTTCAAGAGTATTTCTTAATGTGTGGTTTAAGAAATGGGGTTTATCCCTTTCCTTGTTGAAAACTACCCCACTACTCTTTACTAAGAATGTTAGCCCCAAGTTCCCTGTAATTCAGGTGAATGGGGTAGATCTAGTATTTAAATTGAATCATACATTTCTTGGTATATTGTTTGATAGTAAACTTACATGGCATGCTCATGTAGAAAATGTTATAAAGAGATGTACAAATAAAATAAACATATTGAGATGTCTTTCAGGGACAAAATGGGGCAGTTCCTCAAAGTCTTTGTTGATGGTATATCGTGCATATATTAGACCATTATTGGACTATGGGAGTGAGGCATACGATAGCGCCTCCGAGAGTGTTAAGAAAGGGTTGAATACTATTCAGTATCAATCGTTAGGGATTTGTATGGGAGCCCTCCCCCTCATTCCTTTAGACGCACTACAAGCAGAAACAGGAGAACCACCACTTGATTTGAGAAGGCAAATGTTCGTAGATAAATTTAAATGTTCAATAAGTAGAATAAATTTTCACCCTTTATTACTACATATTCAACCCTGTTGGCAGTTTGAGTACTTACAAACGAAGGCCTGTAATAGACCTTTTGGATATAGAACTTTGGAAACAAAGATAGAGGACATGGAATCCCTTTCTGTTCATATGGCCCCTGTTACACATGCGTCGGCTTTTGAAGCCGGCCCCGGGGCCGGCCTCACGCCGGCAATTTGAAGCCGCCTCGAGACCATTAAACCCCTGTTACACATAGCGCACGACCCTGTTACACATGGCAGGACCCCTGTAATTATATTCACACGATTCACGGTGATCAGGCCTCATATCCATATACGGCTCTGCTCATACCATATTTAGTGTTGGCATCAGCGCGCCCTTGTATCCCATATTAGGCATATTAAGCGACCTACTTCCTTATTGCGCGCAGTACGCGCGCGCTACAAGCGCATTATGCGCGCGCTGCAAGCGCATTACGCGCGCGCTGCAAGTTCATTTGCATATTCAAACCGGCCTCAGTCCACTTACCCTGTTACACATACCGATTGCCGGACTGAGGCCGGCCTGAGGCTAGCCTTTAACAAGGCTTCGTGTTTCAAGCAAGCAATGGCTGCGCTGCATGCAAGATCAGGAACGACTGAACGCCTGATGGAGGCTATCTGGCAAAATGATGAATTCACGTGCGATCCCCTCGCCTTTACGCTTCTACTGGCTCATGAATATGCATAAGCTTGATTTAATGAATCATGCATAGTTTTGTGATATATCTACTGCATTGAGCACACGTCTTTCTGTACAGTCAAACGTCTCTTTGCCTCTCTCATTTAAATATGAACTACGTGTACGTCGGCATACTAGCCCAGTACATAGCATTGTATACACAAACACATCCCTGTGTAGGCTGTGTGTGTATGTGTGTGTTTCTGTGTGTGACCTCGGGACGTGTGCGTGTATGTGTGTGTGTTGCTTTGCATCGGACCTTTGTATTGCTTCAGCGTGCAGCGTCGGTTCACTGTGGTATAGTTTGTGTCTTGCGTTGGGGAATGATGCATAATGCATGAGTACGTGATAACCCGGCTTCCTGATTGGGCGCAACTCATAGGTAGAGGAATTCAATACTTAACAAAAGAAGTTCATCGGAGAGCAATCCATTTGCGAAAAGACTGTCTCGCCAAGAGAATGTGCATTGTAGTCGCGCTGTCCAGTCGTTCCTTGCATTCAACTCAGTTCAGACGAGACAGGCTTGTCAAAAGACTAGCCTGAGGCCGGCTTCAAACCACATCCAGAGGTGGACAGAAATGGGGCCGGCCTTAGGCCGGCTTTTCAAAATTGACCCCTGTTACACATGAATGAAGTGGACTGAGGCGGCCTCAGGAGGCGGCCTCAGTCCCCTTAAAAGGTATGTGCAACAGGGGTCTATGTACCACCATGGACATTTGCCGTCTCAAACATTTCATTAGAATTAAAACAATATATAAATAGAAATGATAATCCACACTTTATGTTACAATGTAGTAAAGAAGTAATACAAACTAAATGGCATTCTGAACTCCATATATTCACAGACGGTTCGCACGTCCCTGGACAGGTCACTTTATCAGCAGCCTTTTGGGTTCCAGCCTTCTCATATAAAGAAAGTAAATGACTCTCATACACTTCATCATCGTTCAAAGCAGAATTAGCCGCAAATATATTAGCTCTAACATGGGTGGACCAATTAGATAACTTGCATGTTGGTGTTGTAATATTGAGTGATTCTTTGAGTGGTCTCTTAGCAATAACGCAATACAAAAGATGATAATATGGTTAAAGAAATGTTGATGCTTTTAACCCAATTAAAGTATACAAATCATAATATTGCTTTTGAATGGATTCCTGCCCACTGCGGCACCCAAGGAAATGAGATGGCAGATAAGTGCGAAAATTTTGTATTCATGGCCCTATAAAGATATTTAGTAAGAATACTTTGGAAGAAGCAAAACATGAATTGAGTAATAATATGCTCAAAGTGTGGCAGGAGAAATGGTCAACATCACAAGCATTATTGAAACATGTATTACCTCGTCTTCCCACTAAATTTAGAAAAATAATAAGACGTTTACGATTAGGAGTAATAGGTTTGAATTATGACTCGTATAGAATGGGCTTTCATGAGAATGTTTTTTGTGAGAGATGTCAGGTAATAGAAACTGTACATCATTTTTTAGTAGTATGCCCACAATATATGATAGAAAGAGCCATGCTCATAATTTAAACGGGTATAAATGAAGGAGAAGAGATAATGGAATTGTTACGAAGTGGTGATATTACTACCCAAAGAGCACCTGTTCGATGTGTAAACAGGACGGCTCGTTTTGTAGGCTTTCGAATAAATTATGTTATGTATATGGATCATAAATAGTAGGAGTGAGTATTGTAATTTAATTAATCTAATGATACAGTGTTGAGTGTTGTATATTAATGTTTTTGTATGTTAATGTTGATGCCAAGCTACACATCAGTGGCGGGAATCCCAGTGTGAGAGCAGGGATTATAAATAGTAGGAGTATGTGGTAAAGTTTTGTTTGACTATGTCTTGTCGCTATAATTTAATTAATCTAATGATACAACGTTGAGTTTTGTATATTAATGTTAATAGCCATTTTGTTGATGCAAAAATATACACATCTGTGGCGGGAGTCCCTATATGAGAATAGCATCGAAATTATATCGAGTAGGCGTGAATATTGTATTATTTTTGTTTGTCGTGTCGCTACATGTTTTTTGTATAATTTAGTTAATATCATACATTATTGTCGAGTATGTATGTTGATGCCAACTTCCTGTTCAGTGGCGGGAGTCCCAATGTGAGAGCAGGCACCAGAAATAGTAGGAGTGAGCATTGTAAAGTTTTGTTTGACTATGTCGTGTCGCTATAATTTAATTAATCTAATGATACAGTGTTGAGTTTTGTATATTAATGTTAATAACCATTGTGTTATCGATGCAAAAATACACATCTGTGGCGGGAGACCCTATGTGAGTAGCATCGAAATAGTAGGAGTGATTTTTGTTTATTTTGTATTGTATTATGATTATCTCAGTTTGTAAGTGAAGTGGAAAAAAGATGACAAAGGTATACCATGTATTATGTCTTTGCACTAACATGCACAAAATAAGCCCACGAAATGTTTGCACTAATTTGTTTAAGAATTAGTTTTATTAATATGAAGAAGGAAAACAAAAACGCATATCGCGATAATTCATTAGTAGCTTTAAAATAGTGTTTATTTATGAATATATTTGTTTTGTTTGTTTTCTCTTTATTATCATAATATTATAATTAAGTGTTGTAAGAGAATCGTTTTGACCATAAGAGGCCCACTTCCACATATGTGGCGGGAGTCCCGATGTGAGAGGTGGGCTTTGTAATTGAAATAAGGAAAATTGTTATATTTTTGTATATAAAAGTAATATTCATAATAAAGTAGGAAAACAAAAAAGAAATATCGCGATATTTTTAGCGGTGCCATAGAAATAATTTGTTGATAATATATGAAATGTTATAATATTGTTTAAATATGTGAAGAAGAAATTAATAAAAAAGCAATTGGCAACAATAGTCAGATTTGACTGATTTGCCACCAAACTAAACAACAACAACAACAATTCACCACTCCTGACGACGGATAGTCAACCTATTCGAAACGTCGAGCCCCTCCTACCATCCACCCTCTTCTCGCAATACCAACAGTCCTTTCCAGGACTACAAACAGTTTTTTTTAGGACTCTCCTAGAAAGAATACCAACAGTCCTTTTCAGGACTACACCAACAGTCCTTTCTAGGACTACCAACAGTCCTTTCTAGCCGGACTACCATAGTCCTTTTCAGGACTCACCAATCCTCTCCTCTCACATGGTGCAACCGCAAACCACACGTATTATAACTAATATAATACGATATTCGACGGAAGTGACGTTGGCACAGGCTAGCTCCAACATAATTTATGTAAAAGAATTTATTTTATATTCAGTCTTTGGGCTTGGTAAGTAGAGGGGACATTTTGTAGGATCAAAAGCAAAATACAAATTTATTAGTATTTTGGGTGAAAGAAATTGTTTGATTCTCCTAATACAACTTATTGCCCTATAGAAATTTTGCTCACAATATTACAAACATGTTCTATCCAAGCAGTGGCGTAAATAAATTATGTTATGTATATGGATCATAAATAGTAGGAGTGAGTATTGTAAAGTTTTGATGGACTTGTCGCTATAATTTAATTAATCTAATGATACAGTGTTGAGTGTTGTATATTAATGTTTTTGTATGTTAATGTTGATGCCAAGCTACACATCAGTGGCTGGAATCCCAGTGTGAGAGCAGGGATTATAAATAGTAGGAGTATGTGGTAAAGTTTTGTTTGACTATGTCTTGTCGCTATAATTTAATTAATCTAATGATACAACGTTGAGTTTTGTATATTAATGTTAATAGCCATTTTGTTGATGCAAAAATATACACATCTGTGGCGGGAGTCCCTATGTGAGAATAGCATCGAAATTATATCGAGTAGGCGTGAATATTGTATTATTTTTGTTTGTCGTGTCGCTACATGTTTTTTGTATAATTTAGTTAATATCATACATTATTGTCGAGTATGTATGTTGATGCCAACTTCCTGTTCAGTGGCGGGAGTCCCAATGTGAGAGCAGGCACCAGAAATAGTAGGAGTGAGCATTGTAAAGTTTTGTTTGACTATGTCGTGTCGCTATAATTTAATTAATCTAATGATACAGTGTTGAGTTTTGTATATTAATGTTAATAACCATTGTGTTATCGATGCAAAAATACACATCTGTGGCGGGAGACCCTATGTGAGTAGCATCGAAATAGTAGGAGTGATTTTTGTTTATTTTGTATTGTATTATGATTATCTCAGTTTGTAAGTGAAGTGGAAAAAAGATGACAAAGGTATACCATGTATTATGTCTTTGCACTAACATGCACAAAATAAGCCCACGAAATGTTTGCACTAATTTGTTTAAGAATTAGTTTTATTAATATGAAGAAGGAAAACAAAAACGCATATCGCGATAATTCATTAGTAGCTTTAAAATAGTGTTTATTTATGAATATATTTGTTTTGTTTGTTTTCTCTTTATTATCATAATATTATAATTAAGTGTTGTAAGAGAATCGTTTTGACCATAAGAGGCCCACTTCCACATATGTGGCGGGAGTCCCGATGTGAGAGGTGGGCTTTGTAATTGAAATAAGGAAAATTGTTATATTTTTGTATATAAAAGTAATATTCATAATAAAGTAGGAAAACAAAAAAGAAATATCGCGATATTTTTAGCGGTGCCATAGAAATAATTTGTTGATAATATATGAAATGTTATAATATTGTTTAAATATGTGAAGAAGAAATTAATAAAAAAGCAATTGGCAACAATAGTCAGATTTGACTGATTTGCCACCAAACTAAACAACAACAACAACAATTCACCACTCCTGACGACGGATAGTCAACCTATTCGAAACGTCGAGCCCCTCCTACCATCCACCCTCTTCTCGCAATACCAACAGTCCTTTCCAGGACTACAAACAGTTTTTTTTAGGACTCTCCTAGAAAGAATACCAACAGTCCTTTTCAGGACTACACCAACAGTCCTTTCTAGGACTACCAACAGTCCTTTCTAGCCGGACTACCATAGTCCTTTTCAGGACTCACCAATCCTCTCCTCTCACATGGTGCAACCGCAAACCACACGTATTATAACTAATATAATACGATATTCGACGGAAGTGACGTTGGCACAGGCTAGCTCCAACATAATTTATGTAAAAGAATTTATTTTATATTCAGTCTTTGGGCGTGGTAAGTAGAGGGGACATTTTGTAGGATCAAAAGCAAAATACAAATTTGTTAGTATTTTGGGTGAAAGAAATTGTTTGATTCTCCTAATATAACTTATTGCCCTATAGAAATTTTGCCCACAATATTACAAACATGTTCTATCCAAGCAGTGGCGTAGGGGGGGGGGGGGGGGGGGGCAATAATTTGGGGGAAAAAACAAAAGAAAACATAAGAGGACATTTTTTTGTTAAAAACAAAGCAATACATAAGGTGTTCCCCCCCCCCCCCCCCCCCCCCCCAATCAGTCCGACCACGCTAAGCCACTGTCTTCAAGTCATGCCAGAGTAAATAATAACACCCAAATATTTAATTGTATGTACATTTTCTATAGGCAGACTTTTATACTTCAATAATTAAACATTGTTTACCAATTTTTGTCTATGACCCAAAGACATGACTTCGGTCTTTTATGGGTGTAAATGCATATTATTAATGTCGTCAACATAAAGAGACATTTTAGAATGAAAATGAAGTTTCAAATAGCAAATATCATTCATAAAAATACAAAATATCTACGGTCCTAGAATAGATCCCTTTGCATGCTTTGGGACTCCAGATCTAGTGTTCACACGTTCACTAATAGTCATTTACTGTTACAAACTGTCTCTTTTCCGTTAAATATGATTCAATCCAATTATACTCGTTTCCTTTAATTCCAACGTCAACCCTGTGCCATCGTCACTTCCGTCGAATATCCCTAAAAATATACGATTCATACCTTATATATTTAAAAAAAATGTACCATTTATTTGTACCACGATCAAGGTGCGTGCAATGCGGAATCGAAACTATTCCCCAGCTAGCCACCTGACGTCGTGCCAACGTTCGGCCGATGTAAAATTTGTTTTAAGAGGACGTTGGGCCGACATGCGACATGCGACGTCCCCGCGACGTGAAAATGTCCTCCAGCCCAACATCAGCTCGGCGTCTTTTTTAATGCTGGCCCAACGTCATTTTGCGATTTCGGCCCAACATCAATTATTGACAATGGCCCAATGTCAGTTCTAACGTAGGCCCAACATCGATTCCTGACGTTGAGAGAACATCAAGTTCTGACGTTGGCTCGACGTTAAAATGTCCGCCAGCCCAACATTGTCCCAACATCATTTTGTGATGTCGGGCAAATGTCAATTTCCGACAATGGCCCAACACCGAATCCTGACATAGGACAGATATCAAATTCTGATGTGGGCTCGACATTAAAATGTCCGCCAGCCCAACATCGTCACTACGTCATTTTGTGATATTGGCATAACGTCAATTTCCGACAATGGCCCAACATCAAATCATGACATTGGACCAACATAACATTATGATGTCGGCTCGAGGTTAAAATGTCCGCTAGCCCAACGTTGTCACGACATCATTCTGTGATGTTGGCCCAACGTCAATTTCCGCCAATGGCCCAATATCAAATCCTGACGTTGGGCCAACATCAAATTCTGACGTTGGCCCGACATTAAAATGTCCGCCAGCCTGACATTAGTCCAACGTTATTTTTTATTGTTGGCCCAACATCAAATCTTGACGTTGGCCCAACATCAAATCTTGACGTTCGCCCGACGTTTGAATGTCCGCTAACCCAACATTGGCCCAACGTCATTTTCTGATGCTGGACCAACATCAAAATTTGACGATGGCCCAATGTCAAATGGCCAACGTAGGACCAACATCAAAAACATAAAAAGAAATTGGAAAACATTCATAGATTCCACGTCCGATCCATGCTTTTTGTTTAACCTTTACACACATTCATTCATAAATCATAATTCTATAAATATATCCAAACAGACGTCGCGCCAACATTACGCCAACGTCGAATTTAAGTTGGAGGTTTTGGAAATGAAATAAGTCGGAAAATGGTTGTAGTTGAATGTCGTGCCGATGTCATTAAGCTGACGAAAAAAATACGTCTCAAATAAAACGTCGCGCTAAAATCGCACCAATGCCGAAACTGATACGAATTTAAGAGCTAGATAGAGGGTTGTAATATTAATGTTGGGCCGATGTCAATAAACCAACATGAATATGACATCTCAAATATGACGTTGGGCCAATGTTGTACCGATGTCGGAATATATCATTTTAAGAGGTCGGTAAATGGTTGTGGAATTGATGTCGGACGGATGTTATTAATTGGACATCAATATGACATCACAAATATGACGTCAAGCCGATATCGCGCCGATGTCAGAATTGGCAGCAATGACACGAGTCGGCAAATAGATAGATAGATAGATAGATATATCGGTATTTATTGAACAAAATTAACAAGACTGTAGTCCGAAGACTAAAATGCCTTGCGTACATGAACATATGAACATACATGAATAAATAAATTACAACACAATAAAAATATAATTTAACATCAAAATGATACATATTTATGAATGCATTTGGCAAGAAAGGCACTAACATTAAAAATGTGATTATTATAATATGCATATTCTCATTTAATTTTAATTTTAATATAACAATAACAAAGAACCAATTAACTAATTCGTTACTTACTTTTAAATATGTAATACTAACTAAATATTTAATCTAACAAAGTGTAAATTAATACAGTACATGTATATCTTTTGAAAAATAACAATAATAAGCATCAGAAAAATGCAAAAATAAGAGCATGGAAATTATTTAATTAAAAGGATATCAAATCCAACTATCTATTTTATATTATATTCCTAACATAAATTAAGTTTATCATACTCAATAACGAGTAGATCTAACAATCAAATGTAATATCAAAAGGGAAGCAATACAGGGTATAAAGATTGAGTAATAAAACAAGTCTTATTTCATGTTATATTCCTAACACAAATTAAATGTATCGTATTCCATTTATACAAAGTACATTATTACAAACTATGTTTAATTAAAATAGTCATGAAATCGATGTTCAGCCGATGTCAATATTCTGACATGAATATGTCATCTCCAATATGACGTCGGGATAATTTCGCGCCGATGTTGGAACTGGTAGCAATTAAAGAGGTCGGTAAATGGTTGTAACATTGATGTCGGACCAATGGTTTTATTGGACATCCATATGACATCTCAATTATGACGCCAAAGCGATATCCTGCTGATGTCATAAATGGCACCAATGAAACTAATCATTAAATAGTCATTAAATGGATGTTGTGCCGATGTCAATAATTCGACATGAATATGACATCTCAAATATAAAATCGGCCTTCTATCGCCCCGATGTTGGAACTGGTAGTAATTTAAGAGGTCGGTAAAATGCTGTGAAATTGATGTCGGGTCACAGTTATTAATTAGACATAAATATGACATCCAAAATATGACTTTGGGCCTATACCGCACAGATGTCGGAACTTTACGAAATTTTAAAGGTGGGTAAAAGGTTGTGAAATAGATGTCGGGCGGATGTCATTACTCCTACATAAATATGACATCTCTACTATGACGTCAGTCCGATATTGTGATGATGTTGTATCTGGTAGCAATTTAAGAGGTCGGTACATGGTTGTGAAATTGATGTCTGGCCAATGTTATTAATTGGACCTCAATATGACATCTCTATGATGACGCCAAAGCGATATCCTGCCGATGTCAGAACTGACAGCAATTAAACAAGTCGGCAAATGGTTATTAAACTGATGTTGTGCCGATGTCATTAATCCGACATGAATAAGAGATCTCAAATATGACGTCGGGCTAATATTGCGCAGATGTTGGAACTGGTAGCAAATTAAGAGGTCAGTCAAAGATTGCAAAATTGATGTTGGGCTTATGTTATTAAATATACATAAATATGACAGCTCAAATATGACGTTGGGTCAATGTTGTACCGATGTCGGAACTGGCGACCATATTTGCCGGCTTGTTTCATTGCTGCCAGTTCTGACATCGGCAGGATATCGCTATGGCGTCATCATTGAGATGTCATATTCATGTCTAATCATTGACTTCGGCACAACATCAATTAAATGACCATTTGCCGAGTTGTTTCATTGCTGCAAGTTCTTACATCAGCCTGACATATTTATCACATTCATGTCTAATTAATAACATTGGACCGATATCAATTTTACTACCATTTACCGATCTCCTTAATTGCTATCTTTTCCGACATCGGCGCGATATTAGCCCGACATCATATTGGAGATGGCATATTCATGTCCGACTATTGACATCGGCGCAACATCACTTTTATGATCATTTGCCGACTTGTTTCATTGCTGTCGCAATGACGTCATCATTGAGATGTCATATTCATGTCGGATCATTGACATCGGCTCAACATCAACTTAATGACTATTAGCCGACTTGATTCACTGCTGCCCATTCTGACGTCGTAGGATTTCGGTTTGACGTCAAAATTGAGATGTCCTATTCTTGTCTCATTACTAACATTGTCCCGACATTAATTTCACAACCATGACTGACCACTGACTGAATAATTGATGTTGGGTCGAAATCGCAAAATAATGTTTGGCCAGCATTAAAAAAAACACGCCGCGCTGATGTTGGGCTGGCGGACATTTTTACGTCGCGGCGACGTCGGATTTTTAATGTAGGCCCAACGTCGTCTTAAAACGACTTTTTACATTGGCCCAATGTTGGCACAACGTCAGGTGGCTAGCTGGGTAGCGACCTCTTAAATTGATACCAGTCCCAACATCGGCGCTATATTAGGTCGACCTCTTATTGGAGATGTCATATTAATGACATTGGGCCATTGTCAAATTTTGATGTTGGTCCAGCATCAAAAAATGACGTTGGGCCAATGTTGGGTTAGCGGACATTCAAACGTCGGGCGAACGTCAAGATTTGATGTTGGGCCAACAATAAAAAATAACGTTGGGCTAATGTCGGGCTGGCGGACATTGTAATGTCGGTCCAACGTCAGAATTTGATGTTGGCCCAACGTCAGGATTTGATATTGGGCCATTGGCGGAAATTGACATTGGGCCAACATCACAGAATGATGTTGTGACAATGTTGGGCTAGTGGAAATGTATGCATGGACATACAAATGTATCATTATGGTTCAAGGTCAATAAACTTGCTCTGAATCTTACAAAAACCAATTATATTTTTTTTAGAACAAGGAATAGGAGATTACCCACAAACTTACCAGAATTACATATTGATAATGTGATAATATCCAGATTACAGAATTTTAAGTTCCTTGGTGTTATAATTAATGAAAATTTAGATTGGAATTGTCATATTTCTTCAGTCTGTAAATCTCTTGCTTGAAGTGTTTGTGTACTTATGAAACTTAAATTCACATTGCCTTGCAATGTTTTATATATGTTATATAATAGTATTGTTATGCCACATTTGAATTACTGTAATTATATTTGGGGGAATACATATAAAACTCAACTCACTAAATTATATATTCTCCAGAAGAAAGCAGTAAGAATTATTTCTAAATCTGCATGGTCTTGTCCTAGCACCCCTCTCTTTAGACAGTTGCGCATCTACCCATTTATGAATTAATTGCTTTTAATACATTAATATTTATGTGCAGTGTACAATTTAGATTATCACCAGCTAAATATTGCAATATGTTTTTTGTTAACTCAAATTTTCACTCATATTGTACACGACAACGCAATCATTTTCATCAACCAAAAGTTCGATTAACTTCCTCTCTAAACTCTGTAAGTTATATTGGTGTTAAGGAATGGAATATGCTCAAAGAATCTATAAAATTAAGTACTACAATTACCAAATTTAAAAAACTCTGTCGTGAGTACCTTTTGAATTACATGCCACATTTATGAAAGTATTTTTTATGAATTTTGTTATGCACATTAAAAATTATTTGTATTATAATTTGTATTACGTTATCATGTACTTATATTGTTTATACATTATTACAAACATAGGTGTAGATACATCCTTGCAAATATTCCACTTGTATGTATGTGTGTATGTGTGTGACTGTGAGTGAAATTACTTGTTTGTGCTTGTTGTGTTTTATACTTCTAATTGTGCATTTTAACTGTTTAAATGTGTATAACTGGGCTATTTACTCACAATTGCTTTGCTTTTTTAATAGTCCAAACCATAAAATATTGTATGTTTGATTTGTAATTTGTAATGTAATATTTCTGTATTACCTGTTTTTTATGGTTGAATAAACTGAAATGAAATGACATTTTAACATCCCATATCATAATGTTATGTTGGTCCAATGTCATGAGTTGATGTTGGGCCATTGTCGGAAATTGACGTTATGCCAATATTACAAAATGACGTGGTGACAATGTTGGGCTGGCGGACATTTTAACGTCGAGCCCACATCCGAATTTGATATCTGTCCTATGTCAGGATTTGGTGTTGGGCCATTGTCGGAAATTGACATTTGCCCGACATCACAAAATGATATTGGGACAATGTTGGGCTAGCGGACATTTTAACCTCGCGCCCACATCATAATGTTATGTTGGTCCAATGTCATGAGTTGATGTTGGGCCATTGTCAGAAATTGACGTATCACAAAATGACGTGGTGACGATGTTGGGCTGGCGGACATTTTAACGTCGAGCCCACATCAGAATTTGATATCTGTCCTATGTCAGGATTTGGTGTTGGGCCATTGTCGGAAATTGACATTTGCCCGACATCACAAAATGATGTTGGGACAATGTTAGGCTAGCGGACATTTTAACCTCGCGCCCACAACATAATGTTATGTTGGTCCAATGTCATGAGTTGATGTTGGGCCATTGTCAGAAATTGACGTATCACAAAATGACGTGGTGACGATGTTGGGCCGTGATATGCCGACATGCCGACATCCGGCCAACAACTTTTGACATCGGCCCGACGTCAGGTGGCTAGATGGGTCGCTGCATGAAATGACTGCGCGTCCGTTTGGAACGGCGTCGCATAATACTTAACAGTGATGAATAAGAATTGAATTGGGTGACCCTTTTTGTTCATATAATTGCAACACACATTTTATATAACAATTGATATATCCGTATTAAAGGGGTCTAGTAACTTTGTTGACAAGTGATTGATAACATGTGTATTGGTGTGATCTGATCAACGTTGGATCTGATATGTCCACAAAGTAATGTGTGAAAATGTCAAGTTAATTGGATGTTATTTGGCCAAGAAATGAGCGAAAAATGCAAAATGATATCAAAAGATCCCATAGATAATTTCATATCCAAACACGTAAATATGTTTTGAACGAAATAGAATTTGAAAAACTGAAACCTGTCCCATGCTTTTATTGTTAATACGAAAACACAAGGTATGAGGGAACCACGAGAATTCCAATTGTATTTTGAGGATTTGGACAAAGACCCTTTAAACAATGGAGCGGAATGCGATCGATATTTTACTACATTTACAACTGTTTTCTACTTATGTGTCTGAGGTTTCGCCAGCTAGTCGTGTTATACGGCAGTTATACCACAACTGAGTACACTTCAAAAGCTTTTTAAAATGTTTTACATACATACCTAATATGGTAGTGAACTACGTGTATTATATGATGTCCTTTCGTTTTGGCTGAATAATAACACTAAAGCCTGATTTGCCATATATTATACATTCATAAACCTCGTTACATTATCATGCCTAGCATGTTTAATAGTGAAGCAAGCTTTTCTTTCGTTTTAGCCTTGCATATTAGACAGTGGAGCCTAGTTATAAAGAGATCTGATAATGTAACAAAACCAGGTTATTCTGCTGCCGCATGCTCGCCGGAAGCAGTTTTGGATTGGGGGGGAGGGAGGGGGGGGGGGGGGGCACTCTAAAAAATAACTAATCAAAGTGACCAGAAACCTAGTCAGCCGGGCACCTGCATAATTCTAGTCAAAATGATCCGGAAAATCTAGTCAAATACATTGATGTTCTTATTTAATATTGCCTTTAGAAAGATATTTAAGAATTATACTCAATAACGTGAAAACGCTATTGAGTATAACTTTGTCTTCCTTTTTTAGGGGGGGGGGGGGGCAAAAACGCGTTTTGCCCCTCCCCCCCCCCCCCCCTCCCTACTTTTTGGGGATTGGGGGCGGCACTAAACATGAATTACATTCACTAGCATTCTGGCTTCCCTTCCGTGTAGGATGAAATAAGGTGCCATTCAGTCCTGTAGTCGAGTAAATACTTGTATTGCATGCCAGTTGAACCTGTGATAGGTGAGAGTCCCAATCACCTTTTAGCTTTTAGTATGATTTTTCCGCGATATCTTCATCTCGAGAAGAGTATGACGTCATAAACAAGACACTGTGACCGTCTTTTGGGTCGCCGGTGAAATCAAGGGTGAACGTATGCTCAAACAGGGGCGTCGATCTGTTTTTGCGATTGGGGGGGCGACATTTGATTTTTTTTTTTTCGAGTGGCCACTGAGAGAGCTAAAAACCCCACATTTGGCATGCCCGAAAATTGTATTATGCGCTCATTAAAAGTGTATTGATGGTTCGAAGACCTGACTTTGGGGGCACCCACATTTGGGGACAATAATGGGGGTCCAGGGGCGGAGCCCCCGGAAGCTTTTAGAATTTAGACATTTGCAACTCTTATCATGCGTGTTCAAATTGTATAAAATAGTGAACCTACTCATAACGTATGCTTAAAGGGCATAGCGAAGAAGAGATTGAGCCTTGCATGAGATGGATCCACGTGATCCTGTATACAATAGAGCCATCGATATACTCTAGGGCTTTAACAACTCCAAAGTGGAGGAGAGACATTGCGAGGAAGCGAAGCGACCGAGCGGGGGACAGTAGGGAGCTTTTGTATTTTGGGGCGTGAAATTGTGCGATTTGGTGCACACCTAAGACATAAATTTCACGTTACATGAAGTCTATAAGTATGGAACCAAACATACATTATGACAAAGAGAGGGGGGCAATCTCCTCCACTTTCAAATGTGGGGGGACATGATATTCCAATTTGATTTTCGTTCAGCGCATAAGGACCGAATTGACTGCAAGATGTATTATTTCAGATTATTATATTTTCTGTAACGGCGTGTTATAGATGAGGGTTTAATAAACTTCGTTTGAGGTGTGCGTTTGAGAAATTACACTGCCCAATACATTTCGAAATGTGAGTTCCCGCAACCGAAATGAAACTTCCAATATGAGAAACTGTATGCGCACGAAGCGCGCGGCGAAAATGAGATTTATAGTCCTTTTAAAACTAAAAAACAGCTATTTTGAAGATTAATTATTGATAAATGTGTCTTTCCACTCTTTGGCATTATATCACTCAATTTGTTCTTCCTTATTTTCGGAATTATTGGGGGGGGGCGAAATGATATGTTCGCCCCCCCAATATTTTCATTGGTGGGGCGACCGCCCCCCTTGCCCCCCAGGATCGACGCCCCTGTCTCAAATCGGACGGTGAGCGGTCGGCCGATATTGAGGCATGGCGCAGTGCATACAATGACGTCATCTCGACGCTTTGACCAATCAAAAGCGCACTAATATGGGCGTAATCTCGAGCCGTTCACTAGTGAACAAGAACAAACAAAACGAAAGCAACTTATTAACGCAACGCGTACATCACAGTTCATCTGTGAACCAAAGTATTCCGATCATAAGAGAACTAGGCATACATACCACCGTGTCTGTGGCGATCAAATCGCACACGGGGTCGAGCTCTTACGATATCTGGGAGGACGATTTTGATGAAGACGACGATAGATTGTATGGAGACATGTCGCACACCGATACCGCTAAAATTTGTCAGGTAGGCTGGTTAAAGTAATCTAGTAACTTTGTTGACATGTGTAAAACATTATGAATAGTCAATACTGCGCTCATGGGAATTATGCGGAATGTTTTATAAATGCGTACGTTTGTGTTTGTGTTTACATGCAGCATGTGTACTATGCAGCATGGTATGCGAGTGTCCAGTATGTTTTGTGCGTATCAACACAAAAAGATGTGCGTACCGAGTGTGTGAATATAGAATGTGTTAGATAATACAAGTTTGTGATTGTTGCTGTGTATATATGCGAACCAACCATGCACGTTGCCCTACTAGTTCACCCTATGTTTTGTATTTTTGAAAGCCAATTAAGTTATATTATATTATACATGTGATTATGTTCTCGTATGTAAAATTATTTTATTATTATATGTAGTTTGTACCCTTGTATATTGTTTGCAATTCTGTATTATATCTTTGTAAAACTACCTCAATTCGGCCTGCGGGCTGCCATGGTAGTTGCTTTTTTACCCAAAATAAATAAATAAATAAATACAAATACAATGTATATTGTTGTTATCCGGGTATTGTGTGAAAATGTCATGTTAAATGGACGTTATATATAGCCGACTAATGAGGAAAATGCAAACTTATTCACTAAAACTCATTAGACTGACTTTTTACACGGTTACCAACCAATATCCAGTGGATAGTTTAACATCTGAACACTTCAATCGTAAATATCTTTTTAACGAAAGGAAATTTCGAGAAAGAAAAAAACCTGTCCCATGGTTCTACTGTTCATACGAATACTGACAACAAGGTATGAGTGAACCGCTAGAATTATAATTCTAATGGACAATGCTATTATATCCTTTGAACGACGGAAAATGTAAATATAAACCGAACTCAAAAAAGTAATTACCCCCCTAAACAACTGCGCATAATTTCAAAACCAAGAATCATTTCAAGATTTTGTCTCGCCAAAATATCTCTATGATGATGGCCAGGAAAACAATGTGTAACATATGAAAAACTTTCAGCCCTAAACGCGCATAAAAGAATACCAGTACTAAACAACCGCTTTCACGAAGAGAGACCGCTCGAGTGCACTCTTGCGTGAAAGTACACTGATCGGACTAGTCCAATGCGACAAAGCGGGGGTGCGAGCGCTCGCTCTCGGAGGGAGGGTTTGTTTATGGAAACCCGCGCATCGTTTTTGTGCGCTTTTCATTGTCAAACGTGATCGTAGACTATTTATAAGAGTTGATTTATTGAATGTGTGTAATGCTTTTCATTTATGTTCGTTATACATGTTATATGTTTTATTTTTAAAATGAAATCTGGGAGGCATGTGCTAATACTGACTTCCCTCTAGTCTGAGTGTAATGGCCCATTCGGGTACACGTGTATACACAGTAGAACAAAACAGGCCAGTAAGATGCCCGTAAGATGAATAAAAAGTCTTCAGATAAATCACGTTAAATTGTTAATATCTGAATGTTCTCACTAACAAACTTCAAAATAAGCATCCAATGGTATGGGTTATCATATATATTGGTTTATTAGCCATACTAACAACTGCTACTTCTCCAAAATTGTGAATTAATCCTTTAACACTCAGCCGTCCAGTTTTGGCGAAGATAGTTTACAACACAATAAAGCGGTCTCCGAGAGTTTGAGCGCAACACACACACTCTGTACGCACCGCGTTAATTGCACGTGTAGCTAATGACTGTTTTTTGTTCGTACGGGCGCACTCGTCATGTGTAGCTAGCGCTACACTATCCCAGCCAACTTGATTTATTATGAAAAGCTACTTTTTATTGGTTGAAAAAGTGCTACCGTTTCCTCTCCACGAATGAAAACAATCGTTATATCAACGTAAAGTTGTGACGTCAAGGTTTCTGAATCCGTCCGAAGATTTTTTATACGTCACTCGTGTGAGACTTGCCGACTGGTTGATTGTGCGAAATCCGACAAAAAAGGGGGAAAACAGTGCAATCTCCATAGGCAGGCTGAACAAATCAAAACTTTTAGGGGAAAATGGCTACCGTTTCCCCTGAAAGAAAAATTTCAAATTTAGTATCATTTTGAAGACGACATTTCAAATAATAAAAAACCGTCCGAAGATTTTTTTAACAAAGTTCCATTTTCCCGTAATACCAGCAATTCTATTTTGGTGTACGTTCCCCGTGCTTAACAGGATAAGCGACGAGGCGCTGGGCAGATGCGCGCAAGTTTTTCATATGAAATTAGAGGTAACCATTAATCGATGGTTGAGTAAGCACACATTAAAGAGAAAATTGTCATATTTCAAAATTCGCAAAAGGAATATTAATGCTACAGTCACATTTGCTCTACGGCGAGCGTATACGGCGGCCGTACGCCCCCGAAATCGAGAGAAACGTGCGGCGGCCGCAGAAATCTGCGGTGGCCGCAGGGTCCCCGTACGGCGTAACCGTATATTTTATAGGCCGTAGGGGTCGCCGTAGAGTTATAACTAAAAGTTATAACTCTTTTTCATTTCTAAGGTCGCCGAAGCAATTATACACGCCGTAGCCATGGCTACCACTCCTATACTCTATAGGGGTGTAGCTGTAGCGTCAGTCTGGCCGCACGGTTGCCGTATGGCCCCCCTGCGGCCGCCTTGCGGGCACCTTGCGTCTGCCTTGATATTTGTTCAAATAACCTACGCCAACCGCAGGGACACCCTAAGGCAACCGTGCGTCATCACTTCAAAGGCCGTACGGCAGCCGCAGATTTTCTGTCTCCACAAATTAAAGATATGCCGTGCGGCGGCCGTGGCAAATGTGACTGCTAATGCATGTGACCGTAGAAATTCGACGGCGGCCCTATTTTTGTAATTGGCCGTAGAAATTTTAGACCGTACGGCCGCCGTGTCAGATGTGACTTAGCCATAATATTGCAGTTCATTGAGTATTTGGAACTTTCAAATTACACTGTTTTACAATAGCAATTAACGCATTTAACCACTGGTGCTATTAAAATCAAAATGAATGTAATATCAAACAGCATTCTTTAATCAACCATAATCAATGCATAAATTCACATGTGCTGTTTCACAACAATGTACAGGCATGCGCAAGGTCTTGCGACTTTTGAATTAGGTAATTTTGTCTTCAATCTGTGCTCATTCAGTCATGAAATGATGAATGTAACTGATTTCCACACAAACATAACCATTGTAGAAACATTGTGTTAAGATGACATCGTGAAATAATTTTCGGTTATAAAATGATGAGCAGTTGTTTAGGGGGGGTAGTTACTTTTTGTGTTCGGTTTAGTTGTGATGGGTTACTGACGAAATTACAAAGCAAAGAGTGGGAGAAAGAGAGACATGGGATTGATTGATTGACTGATTTATTGATTGATTGATTGATTGATTGATTTATTTATTGATTGATTGATTGATTGATTGATCGATCGATCGAAAGATAGTTAATTAGATCGATAAATAGATAGATAGATAGATATATAGATAGATAGATATAAACACAACAAAAAAAGTAACTCCCCCCCCTAAGCAAAATTGCGTAACGTTTTAACGAATTGGGTTTGAGCAACACAACTTGGCAGGAATGTTTCTAAAATGATTGGCTAACGTCTCTGTGAAAATGAATTTGATCCGCCATGCCATGCATGAGTGAGCACACATTAAAGGAAAAATGTCCCCCTTAATCAAATAACATAACTTTTTAACGAAAAGGTTTTGAGCAAAATAACTCGGCAGGATTGTTCCTACATTTATTGACTAATTTATGTGTGAAAATGAAATTGGTCCGTCGAGTCATGGATGAGTGACCACACATCAAAGGCAGAATTTTCACTTTTTGACTCTTGTGACTTTTGAAAAGTGACATATTTCCTTTAATGTGTGCTCACTCATGCATGGCATGGCGGATCAAATTCATTTTCACAGAGACATTAGCTAATCATTTTAGAAACATTCCTGCCAAGTTATGTTGCTCAAACCCAATTTGTTAAAAAAGTTACGTCATTTTGCTTAGGGGGGAGTTACTTTTTTTGTTGTTTAGATAGATCGATCGATATATATGAAGAGCTCACTTCCAAAAGGCACTAAATCCACTTTCCATGAAAATTGAGTTAACGATATATCTATCTAGGAATCCACATTTTACGACAAATAACTCGCTCAAAATCAAAATATAGAAAGTTCAATTTTCATATTCCCATAGGCACGTGTTCAAAGTGGGACAAAGAAATCAGTTTTCCTCGGAAGTTGAAAAAGTGGATTTAGCGCCTTTTGGTTGAAAGCTCTTCATAGATAGATCCAAAGATAGGACTTATCACCATGCCCACTAAAATAAGCTATGAATATATTACACAATTTTTACCGACTGCATGCATCCCGGTACTGTATTCATGGTATTGGTACTTCCCGAAAAAAAACCTGTAAGGATTAAATATAATATGTGAAATGAGAATCATTACCCTTCGAATGCTTTCATAGTTGTAAAATTTGATTTCAAAATATTGTATTTATATATCGTCTAGCCAGGCGATATCTTGACTCTTAAAGGGAAAGTTGAGTTTTGGTAGAGAGGGCGCTAGACTACTTAATTGGTTTGTGAGGTAATGCAAAACTGAGTGTAAAATTTGAAAGAGCATAATATTTAAACAATAAAATCATCTTTGTTTGATCAAAATCGGTTCAGAAACGGTGAAATATCCATAAATATAACAATTTGTAATAAACCCGGGGCCCCGGGTTTATTAGAGAATTTTGAACCAGCCGTTAAAAATTCAAAAAAATGCTTCCTCTTTTCAAAAAAGTTACAAAATAGGTATTTAAATAGTTGTTGGTTATTTCTCTATCTAATCACTATTTCAACAAAGCATCACATGCACAATATTTTATTCAAAATGGTTGAAACCGATGAGTGTTTAGAGAGCGCCCTCTTACGTTTTAACGGCTCTTTTTGAATGATAACATGATCTTTACTACGTCATTTGTAATTTTGTGTTCCTTTCTAGTTATAACTATTAGTTTGTAATGTAATGATGCAGGTTTTGGTTACTAAAATTCAGTTTCACTAAAACTGTACTCTCCTTACCAGAACTCAACTATCCCTTTAAGAAAACACATAAACTGCTTATATACACTTCTTTCAAAAAATGTCATAACAGGTTTTTAAATAGTTGTTGATGATATCTCTATTTATAATTATTTTAACAAAACATCACGTGCACAATTTTGTATGAAAAGTGGTTGAAACCGATGAGTTTGTAGAGAGTTGTTTAGTTCTAACGGCTCTTTTTGAATGATAACAGGCTTTTTACTTAGTCGTTTGTAATTGTGTATACCTTTCAAGCATGATGGAGTAATAACTATTAGTTTGTAATGTAATGGTGAAGTTCTTGGTATAACATTCAGTTTGACTAAAACTCAACTATCTCTCAGTGCCCAAATGTGAGTGCCCTTTGACCAAACCCATTCAGGATCTTTGCACCAACAAGTCGCTTGCAAAAGTTGCCTATTTCTTTCCACTGCAGAAGGAAGGCCTCTTCATCACCATTACATTTTCTTCTTCCTTGTGCTTTCATGTCGCATCCATGTAACACCCCCAAATTCTCGGATGTTGTCCATCCAACCATAGACATACCAGTAATGGACAATCATCGAATCTTGACTCTTTGACCCAATCATTGTCGCCGCTGCATTCATTTCAAGGGCTATTTTCAATACTATTTTCTCATTTCTGGTACAAGGACAATTATTTGCATTTCACCAGACAATGAGCTCACTAATATATTACTGAGTAATTTCTCCCTGTCGTTGACTGTTTTAGGCTGATGCATGTCTTTTTTAGTCATGAATGCTATACACCGATCCGACGGCAAACCCAGGACAAAATTCCAGTTGAAATTTTAATTGGTACCCATTGAATTCAATTGGTACCCATTGAAATTCAATGGGTATTTGTTTCATTTTCCATATACTCTTCGATTACCAATTGATTTCAATTGGTAAAATTGTTAATATAGTCAATGGGAATTTCAACATGGGAAATCATGTAATTGGCCCTATATCGACGCCGCCATTGCTGCGGTGTCCCCGCGGGATATTTAACACTGACAATCAGCTGATCGCCGTACACCGCAATACAACAGCAGTACAACAAGTGACAATTTTAACTCATTTTTAACTTCCAATTGCATGCGTTTTTATCTGATTATATTTTCATCGAGATTCAATCATGGACACATGGGAAGATATGATGTTCGACAGTGGCCGAATATTTCTGATCAGGGTATGTAAATATTTTAACATTGGTCAATGCAAAGAATGTGTAAGTTTTGTTGAAATCAGACGCGAGTAGTTAAGCCTGTCTAAATAGGGCGGAAATGACCTTTGACCTCGTTACGTAATAAGTGCAAGAAAATGCTGATTAATGAGGGTATTGTTTTTTCCGGTGACGATGCACCTTATCTCATAAAGCATTACGTAACAGGATATCTGTAAATGTGAGGGTATTGTTTTTTTTTCCGGTAGCAAAGAATTGCTAAGGAAAATTGCCATCGGGGGATTTTTCATCGAGCGCGGTAGTTTAGGAGGGTGTGGTCTGAATTCTCAAAAGGTAGTTGGTAGGGAAAATTGAGGGAACGAATGATATGTTGAGAAAGAAAGTAGATGAATGAAGAGAAACGGGGTATGAGAAAAAATGAATAAGGCTTTGAGATTGAAATAGCATGAACATAAAGAATGAAAATATATGAGCGGAGTGTGAAGAAGAATGAGTTGTTGGGGTGGGTGACAATCGAAGGAATGAATAAAAGCAAACAGGTAAGGAACGACTATAAACGAACACATTATAAATAGTGTGAACGCGTACACAATGAAAGAACATATACGAGGGGGAGGTGGGGGGGGGGGGGGGGGGGGGGGGGGGGGGTCGAGTAAGAGATATTGGGTATTATGAAACGTGGGGGTATAGGTTTCAGTGTAGGCCTACCAGGAAGTTAGAAAAAAAGTGAAAAGTCGAGGGGTATGTACGGATGTAACAATGTATACCAGGAAGTTAGTACCAAAGTGAAAAGTTAAGGGGATGTACGGATGTGACGAATATGTATACCAGGAAGTTAGTAGCAAGGTGAAATGTTGATAATAAAACTCACACAGGAAAAGGATTATCCGCCCAGGGTCGAAAAAAACAGTTTGAAACCAGTTGGAAATTCAATTGGTTTTTACTGGTTTTAACTGGCATCAAGCGGTAGCAGTTACCCCCCGGTGGTTATCACTACACATTGGCCGTGGACACGCATGATCGTTCATAATTTCGAGTGAAAAGGGGTCTTTTCCGCAAGTGAACGCGATATTTACTTGCACGCGGAAATGGACAAATAGGGCGTCGATCACGGGGGGATGGGGGATATATCCCCCTAATATTTCAGGTGGGGGGATGGCCTTTATTATCACCCCCCCCCCCCAATTTTTTGGGGTTCAAAAATATATAATAACATTAAAATTAAGGAGCATTGCCCCCTCTCATGAATGGAAGTTGCTACTGTAGCTTTCTTTAAAACACTTTTTGATAATGCTAAACTGCCCCTGGAACCCCCATTAAGGTTATCTGGAACCCCCATTAAGGTTATTTGACCCAGTACCAGCCATGTACTCATTAAATAGTTTTATTCAGGACTTCTCTCTTGGCAAACTTTCAGGCGATCCTGGCCCACTGTGCGTTTGCGCTTCGCTCACTAAAATTGAGCTAACTATTCAATAGTTAATTGTATTTCTGGATATTACAAATCCCAAAGCTTCCGAGGGCTTCGCCCCCTGGACCCCCAATAAGCTTTCCAATGTGGGTATCCCATGACTGATGCTATTCAGGGTTCCATCAGAATGCTTGCAATATATGTATCTATCAGGTTAAGTTCATATTGGACAAAGCCCAGCTAATAACATGATGCTTGCAATGTGCACTTAATAATCTTCCAATTTCTAAACAGCTGAATTAAAAAGCTTTGCCCCCCCCCCCCCCCCCCCCCCCCTCAACCATAAAAACCCGGGCACGCTGCTGCCACTGGGTTGTCGCTTCGCTCCCTCACCAGAGATGGTCAAAACCCAGGTCGAAATTCCCATAGAACCAAGACCCATAGGAATCCCATAGACACCCATAGGCCTAATGGTTTCTAAGGGGTCCTATGGGTTTCAATAGGGAAAGTGGAACATGGGTTTATATGGGTCTCTTGTGATTCCTATGGGTCTTTCTATGGGTTTTGATTTTTGGGGACTTTCGACCTGGTAAAATCATAGAAAACCCATAGAACATCATAGAAAACCCATAGAACATCATAGAAAACCCATAGAACATCATAGGAAACCCATAGGGGACCCATAGGATTGTCCCATGGTTTCTATGGGAATTTCGACTTGGGTATAGAGAATCTCTATGGGTCTCTATCCTATAGAGATTCTCTATGGGACCCATAGAGATTCTCTTTGGGGATTCTATTGGTCCCATAGAGAATCTCTAAGGATTTTGTGTGGATCCCATATATATGAAGATGGGTGATGATGATGAATTATGGTCGTAAGGATGGTGATAATGATAGCAGTGATGATGATGATGATGATGATGATGATGCGGTTGATGATGCGGTTGATGATGGTGATGAGGATGATATAAAATTCTTTAAAAGAACAAGATTTCCCCCAAAATTTGAGGTGCTTTGCCCCTCCTCCTCCCCCCCCCCCCCCCCCCCCAAGGGGTGCCCCAAGAGATGCAGGGAGCCCCCAGGCTGCTCGCATGCTCGGAGGGGGGAGCCCCAAGAGATGCACGCAGTCCCCATGATGATGGCGGTGATGATCATGAAGATGGTGATAAAGATGATGAAAACATCCTAAAAACATAATGCCTCCAGCCAAGACACTACAGCAGCGCAATTTGCCGCTAATAAAGCCAAATTTTGCGGGAAACACAGAAGCCCGCACGCATTACTCCGCGCGTGCGAGCGAGCGATACGAACACGGTGTTGTGTACACCGGAGAGTGTGCGGCACTAAATTGAATTATGGGATCGCCGATTAGCTTCCGGGGTCATCATTGCAGCGATCAGTTGGAATATTGTATGCATAGACTTCAGAAATCATCAATTTGAGGTAAGTTATCTGAAATTATATTCAATGTTACAAATCTTTAATAAGTACAACTGCTTCAGGTATAACAAAATATAACAATTAGGAATTCAAAGGCGACATCAACAGAAAGTTTTTGAGCGACAGAGCTTTACAACGCATGGCATTGATTACAGTTATAGCTGACTAAGTTATCTACATGTCAGACACTAACTGAACGCACGGGTTGTAAAGCATCGTAGCTCAAAAAACTTTCCGTTGATGTGCGACGAGGTGAAAAGTCGCCTTTAAGTTCCTAATTTTTATATTTTGTTCTTACCTAAAGCAGTTGTCCTTTAAGTTCAAAGATTTGTCATGTTGAATATAATAGAAGGATAACTTACCTTAAATTGATGATTTCTGGTCTGCGTGCAATATGCCAACTGATTGCTGCAATGATGACCCCGGAAGCTAATCGGCGATCCCAGCCAGAATTCAATTTCGTGCATGCTGTGCGCGCTCCTGTGTACACAACACCGGGTTTGTATCGCTCGCTCGTATGTGCGGAGTAATCAGCGGCGCCTGTTCACTGTGTTTTTCCCGCAAAATGTTGTTTTTTTTACTGACAAATCACGCTGCTATAGATACTTACGTCTGACTTTGAAGACGTCCAATAGTATGTTGGACCTGTGTCCTGTCCTAGTCACTAGAGCGTAGCCGTAGCATCGTCGATTGTATGTACCCCAACGATGAATGCTGTACGTAGACAACCTGTATGGGCATGATGGGTCGAAACAAGTATTGTATTAAGGGGCCATCTACAAAGTACGTACGCACATATTGGTCTAAAAAATGCCCACAACCACATCAACACAACAATCGATGTTAAATGTAAATTACAGTCAATTTTTCATACCAATTACCAACCCAGCAAAACTTTGCACATATGGGACTGGGCTGAGCCTGACTCTGAGCTGAGGATATGCAGATGTGATTCAGTATGTCTTTAATTTTTGACAAAAATATACGGTATGGTGGCATATATTGACATTATAACTCCCCAATCAACACAATGAGATAATACTCACTGATATAGTTGTTAATTTTGAAACTTCGACTAGCACGAAGGGAATATGATTTCCCATGATGTTTTGAAGCTCTGATCATGCTGAAGAAGATGCATTGTGTACATTACACTTTCTCGCCGCAGATGGCGGAGTTCCCTTATATAATAAGGCATGTAGATGGAGGGGGAGAAAGTTCTTTGCGCCGACCTCCCCCCCCCCCCCCCCCCCCCCCATCCTTACAAATTGCTGGGGAAATGGACAACAGTGTCATGATTAAAACATGCGCTCCCTCATGAAAATCCTGCAAATTAAAGATTCAATGCTAATGATAATTTCATAAGGGGTGTGAATTGACAAAATGGTACTTCAATAAATAAATATATAAATAAATTTATAAATAAAACCAAAATAGATATAAAGACTGATAGACAGACATACAGACATACAGACAGCTAGATATATATATTGATACGAGATATATAGATATGAATAGAGATGTAGATATTTATATAGATAAATAGAGATGTAGATAGATAGATAATATCTTGACTTCTACATCGCTAGGAGCCTTTGCGGGAGCAGTTGCCTCAATCGGCAATTAATGGGACACCTCACTTGTTCCCCTCGACTCTACGTCCTGACTGATGGACCCTGTCGAGTACCCAAGTAGAAGTAGAAGTAGAAGTACTTTATTTACAATTTAGATACTGTCTGTCCATTGGCAAGCGCAGTACAAATAGCCACAGACGGTCACAGACCTCCCCCCCCCCCCCCCCCATACCCATGTGCCCCACCCACTGTATCTCTATCCTAAAATAGAACGAATCAATCAGGGAGGCCATGAATAGAGTCTATCCGTTTAAATCATGCCAAAAAATAAGAAAGACCGTGTTGAGCCATTAGGATACAAGCATCATAACATCGAATGACATTTTGATAAACTGTCTTGTCTTTCCAGTGGCGGATCTACGGGGGGGGGGGGGGGGGGGGGGGTGTTCGGGGGTTTAACCCCCCCCCCCCCCCCCCCCCCCCCCCCCCCCCCCTTGGGCTGCCAAGTGAAAATGTGATGTGCATAGAAAAACGCCATCATGTGTCCAGACCCACACAGTATCCGCATCGTCATTGGGTCAACCCCCCCCCCCCCCCCCCCCCCCTAGCAAAAAGCTAGATCCGCCCCTGCTTTCCGAATCGGTCATTAATCTGGGCTTGATCAGGGGGTTGAGCACTGACCGTGGTTCAATAGACTGGATATTTAGCTAATTGACAAATAAAGCAAATATATGAGCCTACAAGTTACCATTCAGAGGGATCAATATTACACAATTCAGTTACAACAGTTCATTATTGTTTCATTTATAAGGGCATAGTTATGATAACGTATGTTTGTAGTGACTTAGCATTTTCTTAATTCAAGTAAGCGTTTTTGTATCTATTATGCTGTCAGATGCTTTGCTTATCATACTTAATAAGATTGACCTACCACATTAACATCTCTTTAACGAGATTATGTAATTATGTTTAAATTCATTTTCTACATAAGTATATCTTTCTACCTTCTTTCTATATATCTTTCTTTCTTTCTTTCTCAGTTCTATTATATATAATATATCGATCTATCTATCTATTTATCTATCTATCTAAGGCCATCAATCATCATTTTGTTATCATTATCATTCATTGTATTGTATAGTCAGCGCCCTTGTTTGAATGTGTAACATCGCCATCTACGTTAGAATAATTTTGATTTATTCACGCCACGAGAGCTAAGTTTCATTCGTCTTGTCTAAAGGATTGCAGGTCTGCATGATTTGTACTTAAAAATCAACAAAAGTTATTATTTACCCGATTTATCCAAACTTTGGGCTTATTATGGAAGATAGCATTACTTTAGTGCCAAATCCAGTATAAAACTACACATTATAAGAACGTAAGTATTGTTTATTAATAATTTTCTGAAGAAAAAAATTACCCTCCGCCACTTTGCAAAAAAAGTCGAAACGTCTGAATCAGGTACATGTACATGCGATCTTCATAGATCACTCAATGATAATGCATTATAATATATTATAAAATGGGATAGAAGAATCCCTGCATTCTGATTGGTCAATTAGCGTGTAACAGTTTTTTTACTGATGCTTAAAATAAAATAAATATAAAATAAGATAAAATAAAATTAAATAAAATTTATGCCATTTAAAACAATTAAAAATAATTTTAAATTTTTAATATCATTTAATTAAAAAAAAATAATTTATATCATTTAAAAAAAATTTATATAAAAAAAATCATTTAAATAAAATTAAAAAAAATTGATATAAAAAAATCATTTAAATTTTTATATTTTTTTTAATGTGAAAATCTAATTTTTCTCCAGTCATGCGTCGGTAAATTAGCCATGGGTCGGTACTTTTGCAGCCATGGGTCGGTACTTTTGAAGCCATGGGTCGGTACTTTTGAAGCCATGGGTCGGTAAATTGAGCCAATTTAACCATTACTGGGGAAAAAGTCTGATTTTCACATTTGTTCGCGCCCATTTTATAAAACAAATGCTGCACAGGCATATTTCGTGGATCGGTAAGAATTGTATGCACTTGTTTAACTTTGGAAATGGTCTAAAACCCACTCGCTACGCTCGTGGGTTTAAACCATTCCAAAGTAAAACTCGTGCATCCAATTCTTACCGATCCACTCATGCCTGTGCATCATTTGTATACTGTACAATCAGTGAAATAGCTCTGGTATAGTGGACACCTAGGTCGACGGCAGACCGTGAAATTCCGGGTTCAAATCCTGGTCCAGAAAAGTTTTTTTTTCTTTTATAAATAAATATCACTCGTTAAATTATAAGTATCATGTAATTAATGCTTGTTTTCTCTATATCTTTGTTTTCTTTTGTTTCATTAATTTTTTCAAGATTTATTGAACTTGTCATATATACTGTATATACCCAGGTCGAAATTCCCATAGAACCAAGACCCAGAATCCCATAGACACCCATAGGCCTAATGTTTTCTAAGGGATCCTATGGGTTTCAATAGGGAAAGTGGAACATGGGTTTATATGGGTCTCTTAGGGATTCCTATGGGTCTTTCTATGGGTTTTGATTTTTGGGGACTTTCGACCTGGTAAATATCTATGGGTCCAATAGAACATCATAGAAAACCCATAGGGGACCCATAGAATTGTCCCATGGTTTCTATGGGAATTTCGACTTGGGAATGACGAAACATCCCCCCCCCCCCAATGGCGAGAAGAAATCGACACAAATAAATGATACGCGATATACAAATGGTAGGAGTGAAACATGAGATATATACAAAATAGTGTACATGAAAAGCGAACGAATGATGGAAAGATTGAACGATGGATGATAACAATGAAGGAGAGGAGAGAAGAAAAAATGAATATGAAATTTAAAGGCAAAAAATGTAAGAAAAAAATGGTTTGTACGTGGGGAAAATGAAGAGATTGAACGGCCGGTAAATGGTGGTATACAACCAACGAAAAGAAAACGTGTGAGTAAATGAGTATGATAATAAAGAATTCGGTGGATTCACAATACAGTGCGCCACCTATCGGTTGCAGTGGACAGGCCAATTTCCAACTTCGGGGTCGACATCACAGTACATGTGGATGTGCATGTTGTGGCAAGATTGGAAGAGAGCGCGCTTTCCGATCATGAGATCCCGAGTTCGAACCCTGCCCCTGCTCCCTGGGGAGTTGAGAAAGTATGCAATATCATTGTGTGGGTTTGAAATGTACCTGTTGACCATGGGTAATAATAATCAAATAATTATTTAAGCGCTTAGAGGCTCTTTGCAATTTGCGCTATATAAATGTCTATTATTATTATTATATTACAGCCTAGCACCACTGAGCTGTATGCGGCCTTATATTCCGATGTCGACCATTTCCCATGAGGCATTGCGGATTTCGGCCTGTCCGCTGCAACCGATAAGTGGCGCACTGTATTGTGAATCCACCGAATTGATTAATTACCCAGATAACAATGCTACGTTGGCCCAACGTAGTCTATAGTCGGCACCGTCGCGGTTGGCAAAACAACGTTGAGCCAACGTTGGCCTAAGTTAAATTTGCAACCAAATTTTTGCAGTCGGAGAGCTGACGTTAAAACAACGTTACGCCAACGTTTTCTGTTGACTGTTGGCAAACTGGTCGGCAAATGTACGTTGAAACAACGTTGGGTGATAGTTGGACGAACAATCACAATTCTTTGGTCGAAAAACACACGTTGGGCCAACGTTTCGCCTACTGCGACATTTTGTTGATGAGTGGCGTTGGATATTCGTTGGCTAGTTGACGTTTTACTAACGTTTGGCAAACAACCACATGTCGACGGTAGGCAGGCCAACGTTAAACCAACGTTTCGCCTACTACGACATTGTGTCAATGACTTGCGTTGGATATTGGTTGGCTCGTTAACGTCAGACCAACCTTTAATACATAACCACATTTCGACGGTAGGATAGTCAACGTTGGGCCAACGTTTCGCCGACTACAACATTCTGTTAATGAGCGACGTTCGATATTGGTTGGCTAGCTGACGTCAAGCCAACCTTTAACAAACAACCACATTTCGACGGTGGGGAAGCCAACGTTAGGCCAACGTTTCGCCGACTACAACATTCTGTAAATGAGCGACGTTGGATATTGGTTGGCTAGCTGACGTCAAACCAACCTTTAACAAACAACCACATTTCGACGGTTGGCAAGCCAACGTTAGGCCAACGTTCCGCCTACTACCACATTCGGTCAATGAGCGACGTTGGAAATTGGTTGGATAGCTGACGTCAAACCAACCTTTAACAAACAACCATATTTCGACGGTAGGATAGTCAACGTTGGGCCAACGTTTCGCCGACAACAACATTCTGTAAATGAGCGACGTTGGATATTGGTTGGCTAGCTGACGTCAAACCAACGTTTGACAAATAACCACATTTCAACAGAAGGCTAGCCAACGTTAGGCCAACGTTTCGCCTACTACAACAGTCGGTCAATGAGCGACGTTGGATATTGGTTGGCTAGCTGACGTCAAACCAACCTTTAACAAACAACCACATTTCTACGGTGTGCAAGCCAACGTTAGGCCAACGTTTGGCCTACGAAAATATTCGGTTAATGAGCGACGTTGGATATTGGTTGGCTAGCTGACGTCAAACCAACCTTTAACAAACAACCACATTTCTACGGTGGGCAAGCCAACGTTAGGCCAACGTTTGGCTTACGAAAATATTCGGTCAATGAGCGACGTTGGATATTGGTTGGCTAGCTGACGTCAAACCAACCTTTAGCAAACAACCACATTTCGACGGTAGGCAAGCTAACGTTAGGCCAACGTTTCGCCTACATTAACATTCTGTAAATGAGCGACGTTGGATATTGGTTGGCTAGCTGACGTCAAACCAACCTTTAACAAACATCCACATTTCGACGGTGGGCAAGTCAACGTTAGGCCAACGTTTCGCCTACTACAACATTCTGTAAATGAGCGACGTTGGATATTGGTTGGCTAGCTGACGTCAAACCAACCTTTAACAAACAACCACATTTCGACGGTGGGCAAGCCAACGTTAGGTCAACGTTTGACCTACTAAAACATTCGGACAATGAGCGACGTTCGATATTGTTTGGCTAGCTGACGTCAAACCAACCTTTAACAAACAACCACATTTTAACGGTGGGCAAGCCAACATTAGGCCAACGTTTCGCCTACCTATTCGGTCAATGAGCGGCGTTGGATAGTGGTTGGCTAGTTGACGTCAAACCAACATTTGACAAACAACCACATTTCGGCAGTAGGCAAGCCAACGTTGGGCCACCGTTTCACCTACTACAACATTTAATCAATGAGTGGTGTTGGAAATTGGTTGGCTAATTGACGTCAGACTTCTTATTATACTTATTATTAATTATAACATTTTCTCTCAATTTGACACTTTTTAAATCGAAATCATTCAAATTCACGCATTGCCGTGTAATCGCTGGAATCGGTCTTTCAAATTCATAATTAACGGCGTAGTTGAGTTTTGGTAGAGAGGGCGCTAGACTACTTTTTTTTGTGTGAGATAATGAAAAACTGAGTGTAAAATTTGAAAGAGCATACTATCTAAATAATGAAATCATCTTTGTTTGATCAAAATCGGTTTAGAAACGGCTGAAATATCCATAAACGTAACATTTTGTAATAAAGCTGGGGCCCCAGGTTTATTAGAGAATTTTGAACCAGCCGTTAAAAATTCATAAAAATGCTTCCTCTTTTCAAAAAGTTACAAAAAAGGTATGTTGATAGTTGTTGGTTATTTCTCTATCTAATTCTATCTAATCACTATTTCAACAAAACATCACATGCACACTATTTTATTCAAAATGGTTGAAACCGATGAGTGTTTAGAGGGCGCACTCTTACGTTTTAACGGCTCTTTTTGAATGATAACATGATCTTTACTACGTCATTTGGAATTTTGTTTTCCTTTCTAGTTATATAACTATTAGTTTGCAATGTAATGATGTAGGTTTTGGTTACTAAAATTCAGTTTCACCCAAACTGTACTCTCCTTACCAGAAATCAACTATCCCTTTAAGTTCATAAATATACGCATAAGCTTTCGTAAATAGTCACCCGAGTACATTCATTACGGGCACTACCCAGCAAACACAAAACTTTACAAAACGTTTTAATTAGGTCACGTATTCGTCTTTAATCAACGTTTACAAAACGTTTTTTTTATTGGGTCACGTAGGTCTTCTTCTTTAATCAACGTTTAAAAAACGTTCTTAGAACGTTTCCAGCGTCCGACAGGCTTTATGCTGGTACTTGCAGTTGAAATCAAATACATGAAAGGTTTTTTTTCTTTTTTCTAACGTTTAAACAACAATTTAAATTATCCATTTGGACGCAACACTGCAACACAGCAACACATCAACATTGTTCCCTACAATTAGTTCATGAAATTCGCATACATCCCACTCGGTGCTCGTGGTCAATGCATATTTATCCGTTTTAATCTTCTCGATTACCGATTACATGTGGAGTTTCAAAATGATCTGTAGTGGAACCAGCGTTTTTCCTCATATTTTACACAAAAGATTTCCAAACCTACTGTATTATTTGCATTTGGGATTGTTTGCAGATGATTCTAGCCGGTTTCGCACTTTTTAGAGAGGATTTACACATATAAATGTAATGAGGTCAAATATTGGGATATTGACGCGCTATAGGTGTAAAGACAATATATTAGACCAAGTTCATATTGTCTATATAGAAATCGTTACCGACAAAATAGTTTTTTGGTATCAGGGTATTAAAGGATTTTTTTGTTTTTGGGTATCAAGGTATTAAAGGATAGTTGCGTTGGGTTTTGGTATAGAGGGTGCTACATACAATATGTGTGTGAGTTAATTAAACACGGAGTACTGTATCAAATTTGAAAGAGCATACAATTGTAATGACAGAATAAACTATAATTTGATCAAAATTGGTTCAGAAATGCCTGAGATATCCATTAACATAACATTTTAAAAATTGTAGGGAACACAAAATATAACTTTGAACCGGCCGCTAACAAATTAAACAATTGCTTCTCCTTTTTAAAAAGGTACTATAGTAAATATGTTTTTAAATAATCGTTGATTATCTCTCTATCTAATCACTATTTCAACAAATCATGACATGCACAACATTTTATTTGTAAATGTTAAGACCAATAGGTTTTTAAAGAGCGTCCTCTTGAGTTTTAATGTCTCTTTTTTTAATGGGAACATGATTTTTACTCAGTAATGTGTTGTGTTATTCCTTTCGAACATGGTGAAGTAAGTTATAACTGTAAGTTTGTAATGTAATGATGCAGGTTTTAGTTACTAAAACTCGGGTTAACCAATGCTGAACTCTCTTTACCAGAAGTGGACTGTACTTCATTTGTAGTAATATAGATACGAATATGACGAACAAATGATTGAACCACTGCTATATTTTTCACTGGGAAATTGGTTAACAAAATGCAAGATAGCTAAATCAAGACAAATATAGGGAAACTGTCCATTTCATACATTGGGGCAGTAATTTTAGATGAACCTCCATGCGACTTAAAATGTACAATGTCACGATACGGATTTCGTAAATTGTATAATATATTATACAATACTTAAAATATATTTTAATTATGTTCTACCAACAATATATGAAAACCTCTTTGTTGTAATATTATCGATAATATAATGTACATTATATACTAATTAACTATGCAATGTCTGTCCTTTTTAATAAATGAGGGGAAATTGTGAAATACATGTATATGATTTTGTTAAATTTGTAAATTGCTATCGGGGTTCATGATCGATTATAAACGATCATAATAGTGAACAGAAAATTCCTATTTTTGCTATTATTTGTATTGAAAACAGTGTTATCATGTCTTTGTTTTCTATATAATTTGTTGTAATATTATCGATAATATATATATAATGTGCGGTATACACTTGTATTGCTTATATATATAGTTGTTCAAGGGCTAGTTTTGACTAATATACTATGCAATATGTCTATCCTTTTTAATAAATGACGGGAAATATTTTACATTATATGATGTTATTGCATTGGTAAATTAATACAATTGAATTAAATGTCATTAACAAAATATTGGGGGTGCAAAGCCCCTTTGCACGGCCCCCTCTTTATTCACTTTGATACACCTATTAATTAGCGATTTATGATCGGTAAAGGTTCGTTCCGCAATCGATCCCAATGCGTCGTAAGTGGGCCGACAATGGGTGATTTCAAGTATGGTCTTTAAGGCCGGTGTTAGTGTTTATTAAACACAAACGCCAGTTTGATAAACACTAACACCAGCCCTAAACACCATACTTGAAATCACCCATTGGGCCAACGCAGAATTTCTATCGGGGTTCATGATCGATTATAAACGATCATAATTTAGTGAACAGAAAAATTCCTATTTTTGCTATTATTTGTATTGAAAACAGTGTTATCATGTCCTTGTTTTGCTATATAATTTATAAAACTATAAATGACACCTGAATAATAGTCTTATGAATATGAGTCAAAGGCTGATTATTTTATAATCTACTCTCGGCAATTACTAACTACAACAAATGTACATAGTATGTATGAGGTTATATATACTAAGTCGATTGCATTATACATTGTTAAGACGATAGGATAGGATAGGATAGGGTATGATAGGTATAGGATTAGGATTAGGATTTAGCGTTTGAAGGACGGAAGGGTAACATTTGTAACCCCATGCAAGCCTATTAATCTTTTTTTTTTAAGTGTTCGTATTGTTGGTTGGCTCACTGTTGGCTCAAGGCTGGCTCAAGGTTGGCTCAAGGGTTGGCCCAAGGTTGGCCCAAGGTTGGCCCAAGGTTGGCCCAAGGTTGGCTAACAGTTGGCCCAAGGTTGGGTAAACGTTGGCCCGATGTCATAATTAGCCAACTGAAAGGTTGGGCAAGGGTTGGGAAAACGTTGGCCTAACACTTGTACGACGTTGGCTTGTTGGGTTGGGCCAACGAGGGCCCAGCGGCAAGAATGACGTGGGCAAAACGTCACGTTTTAACGTCGGCCCGACATTGACTTATATAGTCGTATTAACGTTGGGGTTTAGTCGGCTCAATGTTGGCTTGACGTCAGAAATAGCAAAATAAATGGTTGGGCAAACGTTGGCTCAACGTTGGCAATTGACGTTGGCGCATGGGGGTTGGGCCAACGAGGGCCCAGCGGCAAGAATGACGTGGGCTAGACGTCACGTTTTGACGTTGGCCCAACATGACCGCCTACATTGGGCCAACGATGGGCCAACGTAGCATTGTTATCTGGGTAAAGCGATAAATGTATAATTAGAGGTAGAGATTGCTCAATGAAAGAAAGGTCGGAAACTGCGTGGAGGCAATTACGGGCACATAAGAAAAAGAAGAGAGTTTGAAAAGAAACAGCTTCGAAATACGAACAAATACATGATACAATGAAATGGGGTGACAAATATGGTACAAAATGAAGCGAAATACAATGAAAAGTACAACAAAATACAAATTATACCAACCTTTGACAATATCTTTGACCGATGCGACGGGGGAGCGAGCGCGGTTCCGGTGTGTCATGTTACGACTGTAATGAAAGGTCTTTGAAAAATGTCCTTTTTTCTTATTTAAAATTGATGATATATTTCACTGCTAATTTCCAGAGTATTTTGCTGATTTCATTGTTTGACTCAGTGTAATTTGTATGTATTACACAATTAATGATTTATTGATTCTATGTAGGTCCATATTACTGTTATTCAAGGTGAGCCAGCCTCTCATTGATTATACTGGCATAGCGCCATCTTGTGTTTGGAACCCTATAGTTTTGTAAATTACTGACATAGCGCCAGCTGGTGTTTGAACTTTAGAGCATCATGGAGTTCCTTACAGATAAGATGCAATTTTGTTGAGCTCCTAAATCAGCTTAAGTTCAGAGCATCCTGCCAGCCAGCTACTCTTTCTAGTGCTCCTAAAGAGGCAAAGAGGTTAGTTTATCATATTAACTTACTCATTTATAAATCAGTGTTTGCTAAAGGTGTAAATTAGTTGCTTGATTTGAGTTATCATCCAGTGTGGATTATGTTATGCGTGTTATATAGTACATGTACATTACATAGTACATTTTAATTTAATTTTTTTATTTTTTGTATTTATTTATTTCCACAAATGGGTGGGATGGCCCTTTCAGCAGAAACTGATTTTCAAAGGGGTCCCATACAATACATAAAAAATACATAGATATTACCAGCATTAACATTTAAAGATATAAAATAGTTAGATATGAATAAAAAACATATATACAGATATTCAATATAGAGACAAAAGACAAAAAACACTAAAAACAAGATTTAAAAATAGGTTTATTCGGTTTATGACCATTTGGTCTACTACCATTTGGTCCACTAGCCAGTTGGTCTACTGCTATTTGGTCCACACCAATTTCGTCCACTATCCAGTTGGTCTACTGTAATTTGGTCTACACCCTATACGTCTACTAACCATTTGGTCTACTAGTCATTTAGTCTACATTTAACTTGGTCCACACTCTAATTGGTCTACACCCCATTTGGTCTACTAGTATTTTGGTCCACTATCCAGTTGGTCTACTGTAATTTGGTCTACACCCTATACGTCTACTACCCATTTAGTCTACTAGTTATTTGGTCTACTATGTATTTGGTCTACATTCTATTTAGTCTACTAACAATTTCGTCTACAAATCATTTAGTCTACAATCCATTTGGTCTACAACTTATTTGGTCTACCCGACATGTGGTCTACGATGCTCTTGGTCTACTAGTCATTTGGGCTACTACCCAATACGTCTACAAACCATTTGGTCTACTAGCAATAAGTCTACAGCAACGCCCATGCTGTGTATGAAATGTTGTTCACCATGTACAGTTAGTTGTTAAGGACGTTCCCCAGTTGTCTTTGTGCGCATCCGAACTGCGCAGGTTGGTCAGATGAAGTGCGCAAATTCATACGCGCGTTTATCAATGACGTATGAATGGCTTTGCGCGTGTCTAATTGTGACGTATGAATATATGTTTACGCACTTCTGCTATAGTACGCGCAAATGGCCCTTTATGGTTTGAAAATGTTTGATGAGTAATTTGAGATTCAATCCATTGGTCTTCTTCACTGAAAAAGACGGAGTAATATGTATGTTTTTGTTAATTTATGTTTTGCTCTGGATAGTATGTATAATAATAATAATATTGACTGGCTTGTTCCTTCGTGATATATCAGAAATATTGCATTCGCTAGGATCATATTGCACTCGTCTTCGACTCGTACAATATGATACTAGCGAATGCAATATTTCTGATATACCACTCAAGGCCAGTCAATATTATATAAAGTAACTGATGGAGGTCCTCGTGTGACCAGACGAAAGCAATTTGTTAAGAATTTGGTGGAGTACCTGAAGTCCTCATAAAGATACTGACAGGAATACATCATAACCCATTCACAATTTGCATTTCAAGGTTTCGTGTGAGAAAACAACTGTACATTGAATTGCAACAAATTCGGGCACAAATTGTGCAGATATTTTTTCTCTTACTTTTGACTCGTGTTAAACATTTTCACTGATACTAAGCATGATTTGTCCAAGAATTGTTTTTACACTGTGAAACTCTATCAGTGGGTTAATTACCCCTGTTTCAGGGTTCTGTTTTTTTTTCTATGTTTCATTCTTTTTTGGGACGCAAAGTACATCGCGACAGTTTACAGCATATCAACCACTGCAACAACAAACAAATGCAGTCTACAATCAACACTATTATAGATCAAGAATTATTTTTTCATTGGGAGGGCAGACTAATATGTTACAACTCCCCTTTCCTGATTTGTCTTCCTCCAGTAGGCCTATCACTTTTTCCACAATTATGTCAAGTTTGGCGAAAGAACCTGTCCGGCGGTGTGGAGTTTAACACACAAAATACCACATGGGGGCGCTGCAAGTAAAACACACACAAAAAAAACACCAACACATGGACCGTCCTTTATGAATATTTCCCCACCCTATCACGGCAATTTTGGCAAGTTTTGTGAAAGTGACATGGGTTTTGAATGTACAACATAGGTTTTATGAACCCACCCCATCATTGCATCCCTGGATAGGTTCCCGACCAGATTTTGTGGTCTCGCGATGTTTTCTGCCGCATGGGGGCGCTGCTAGCACAAAAACGAGCACACGAACCCCTCATTTTTATAGTTTTTCTGTATTCAGTAACCCTTTCTCTATAATTTTGGCAAGTTTCATAAAAGTGACATGGGTTTTGAATGTACAGCATAAGTTGTATGAACCCACCCCAAAAGTGCATCAATGGATAGGTTCCAGACCAGATTTTGTGGTCTTACGATGTTTTCTGCCGCATGGGGGCGCTGCTAGCACAAAAACGAGCACACGAACCCCCCATTTTTATAGTTTTTCTGTATTCAGTAACCCTTTCTCTATAATGTTGGCAAGTTTCGTAAAAGTGACATGGGTTTTGAATGTACAGCATAAGTTTTATGAACCCACCCAATTAGTGCATCAATGGATAGGTTCCAGACCAGATTTTGTGGTCTTACGATGTTTTCTGCCGCATGGGGGCGCTGCTAGCACAAAAACGAGCCCCCCATTTTTATAGTTTTCTGTATTCAGTAACCCTTTCTCTATAATTTTGGCAAGTTTCGTAAAAGTGACATGGGTTTTGACTGTACAGCATACGTTTTATGAACCCACCCCATTAGTGCATCAATGAATAGGTTCCAGACCAGATTTTGTGGTCTTACGATGTTTTCTGCCGCATGGGGGCGCTGCTAGCACAAAAACGAGCACACGAACCCCCCATTTTTATAGTTTTTCTGTATTCAGTAACCCTTTCTCTATAATTTTGGCAAGTTTCGTAAAAGTGACATGGGTTTTGACTGTACAGCATAAGTTTTATGAACCCACCCCATTAGTGCATCAATGGATAGGTTCCAGACCAGATTTTGTGGTCTTACGATGTTTTCTGCCGCATGGGGGCGCTGCTAGCACAAAAACGAGCACACGAACCCCCCATTTTTATAGTTTTTCTGTATTCAGTAACCCTTTCTCTATAATTTTGGCAAGTTTCGTAAAAGTGACATGGGTTTTGACTGTACAGCATAAGTTTTATGAACCCACCCCATTAGTGCATCAATGGATAGGTTCCAGACCAGATTTTGTGGTCTTACGATGTTTTCTGCCGCATGGGGGCGCTGCTAGCACAAAAACGAGCACACGAACCCCCCATTCTTATAGTTTTCTGTATTCAGTAACCCTTTCTCTATAATTTTGGCAAGTTTCGTAAAAGTGACATGGGTTTTGACTGTACAGCATAAGTTTTATGAACCCACCCCATTAGTGCATCAATGAATAGGTTCCAGACCAGATTTTGTGGTCTTACGATGTTTTCTGCCGCATGGGGGCGCTGCTAGCACAAAAACGAGCACACGAACCCCCCATTTTTATAGTTTTTCTGTATTCAGTAACCCTTTCTCTATAATTTTGGCAAGTTTCGTAAAAGTGACATGGGTTTTGACTGTACAGCATAAGTTTTATGAACCCACCCCATTAGTGCATCAATGGATAGGTTCCAGACCAGATTTTGTGGTCTTACGATGTTTTCTGCCGCATGGGGGCGCTGCTAGCACAAAAACGAGCACACGAACCCCCCATTTTTATAGTTTTTCTGTATTCAGTAACCCTTTCTCTATAATTTTGGCAAGTTTCGTAAAAGTGACATGGGTTTTGACTGTACAGCATAAGTTTTATGAACCCACCCCATTAGTGCATCAATGGATAGGTTCCAGACCAGATTTTGTGGTCTTACGATGTTTTCTGCCGCATGGGGGCGCTGCTAGCACAAAAACGAGCACACGAACCCCCCATTTTTATAGTTTTTCTGTATTCAGTAGCCCTTTCTCTATAATTTTGGCAAGTTTCGTAAAAGTGACATGGGTTTTGACTGTACAGCATAAGTTTTATGAACCCACCCCATTAGTGCATCAATGAATAGGTTCCAGACCAGATTTTGTGGTCTTACGATGTTTTCTGCCGCATGGGGGCGCTGCTAGCACAAAAACGAGCACACGAACCCCCCATTTTTATAGTTTTTCTGTATTCAGTAACCCTTTCTCTATAATTTTGGCAAGTTTCGTAAAAGTGACATGGGTTTTGACTGTACAGCATAAGTTTTATGAACCCACCCCATTAGTGCATCAATGGATAGGTTCCAGACCAGATTTTGTGGTCTTACGATGTTTTCTGCCGCATGGGGGCGCTGCTAGCACAAAAACGAGCACACGAACCCCCCATTTTTATAGTTTTTCTGTATTCAGTAGCCCTTTCTCTATAATTTTGGCAAGTTTCGTAAAAGTGACATGGGTTTTGAATGTACAGCATAAGTTTTATGAACCTTGCCCATTATCCCACCCCTAACAGAAAACGTCCCTGAGAAGGATTTTTAGGATATTGGTGTTTTCTGCCGCGTGAGGGCGCTGCTAGCAAGATTGAGAGCATACACCCCCAATTTTAAATTTTTTTTCCTCGTTTTGGATACCTTTCTCTACAATTTTCCCAAGTTTGGAGAAAATTACGTGGATTTTGAAAGAATTATGGGGATTTAAGTTTGCTATTGGACATTTTGTTGCCTTGATCCTGTAACGCTATCATTCTATACTGGACGTCAGATTGCCATATTCTTCAGAGTCCCGTAGAAGAAAAACAAGCACACGAACCTATGGTTTTATTTGCATATTTGGGCTTCGGATGGGTCAAAGTTACGGTATGGAAAGTTGGAAGAAACTGACATGGATTTCACTTTAACTGGGGAACGTCTGAACCAATATTTTGAAGTGATGACTATAGGGATGGCTAGGGAGCAAAGTTAAAGGGATAGTTGAGTGTTAGTATAGGGGGCACTTCACAAACAAAAAAATTGTGAGATAATGAAAAACTGGTTAAAACTTTTTTTTTTTAGAGAGCGCCCTCTTGAGTTGTAACAGCACTTTTTGAATGATAACAGGGGTTTTACCTGGTCGTTTGTAACTGTGTTATGTGTATATTTTTCGAGCATGGTGAAGTTATAACTATTATGGTGCAGGTTTTCATGGTTTTGGTTACTTAAGTTAAGTTTGACAAATACTCAACTATCCCTTTAAATGGAAGGGGGTAATAAATGTGTTTTTTGCCGTTTACTCTACTATACATGAAAAGGTGCACATGCATTAATGATTTTCCGTAGTAATACATGTTTGTTGTGCTGTTAGGGTGCTTTGGGGGGGGGGGGGGGGGGGTGGTGTTCACCCTGAAAGGCGCTATTTGTATGTTTATGTTTGCAATCTGTTTAGGATCACACAACGTGGACGAACTCGCCACTCTTGCTGCACCCACCCACCTGGACATATTCTGACATATTTATAACCCTGAGCATAGGTCCACAATTATAGGTAGGGGGCCTCTTTCCCTTCTGAAAAACAATTAACACTCTGATACACTCAGTATGTAGGCTCGCTTGCATGTATAACTGACTAGTGCACGTAGTGATTGATACTGTTGTTGATAGCGTGTGAATCAAGGGCGTCGATTTCTTCGTGCCATGGGGGGGGGGGGGGGGGATAATTCGTCATTTTGACTATCTCTGGCGAGGGAGCGAAGCGTGCCCGGGTTTTTATGGCTGAGCAGGGGGGGGGGGGGGGGGCAAAGCTTTTTTAATTCAGCTGTTAAAGGGGTAGTTTAGTTTTGGGAGAGAGGGCGCTGCACATCACAATTTGTTTGTGAGGTAATGAAAAACTGAGTGTCGAATTTAAGGAACATGCAATTTTAATGGCAGAATGAACTTTATTTGGTCAAAATCGACCCAGAAACGGCTGAAATATCCATAAATATGATCTTGATCTTAATCTTGATCTGATCTTAATAATTATTTATTCAAAAAATGCTTGCACTTTTTCTAAAATTTTCAAAAGCGTTTTTTAAATAGTTGTTGATGCTCTCTCTATTTAATCATTATTTCAATCAAACATCACATGCATAATTTTGTATGAAAAATGGTTGAAACCAATGCCTTTTTAGAAAGCACCCTCTTGGTGGCTCTTTTTTTAATGATAACAGGCTTTTTACTTAGTCGTTTTTAACTTTGTATACCTTTCGAGCATGGTAGAGTTATAACTATTAGTTTATAATGTTACTGTCCAGGTTTGGTTAATAAAGTTCAGCCTTACCAAAACTGTACTACCCCTTTAAGAAATTGGGAGATTATTAAGTGCACATTGCAAGCATCATGAGCTGGGCTTTGTCCAATATGAACTTTAGCCTGATAGCATTCTGATGGAACCCTGAATAGCATCAGTCATGGGATACCCACATTGGGAAGCTTATTGGGGGTCCATGGGGCGGAGCCCCCGGAAGCTTTGGGATTTGTAATATCCAGATATAAAGATGTTGTCTATAGAGTTAACGATTCTTTAGTTAATTGCCTTTTGAATTAGCTGTTTGGAGATTGGAAGATTATTAAGTGCACATTGCAAGCATCCTGTTATGATGAGGGCATTGTCCAAGTATGGGTGAATTTTAGCCTGATAGATAAATACGGTCGATTGCAATCATCCTGATGAAACCCTGAATAGAATAAGTCAAGGGATACCCACATTGAAAAGCTTATTGGGGGTCCAGGGGGCGAAGCCCCCGGAAGCTTTGGGATTTGCAATATCCAAAAATACAATTAACCATTGAATAGTTAGCTCAATTTTAATGAGCGAAGCGCAAACGCACAGTGGGCCAGGATCGCCTGAAAGTTTGCCAAGAGAGAAGTCCTGAATAAAACTATTGGTATTGGGTCAAATAACCTTCAGCCCCGGAAGATTTTTTATTTGGGCAGTTTAGCCTTATCAAAAAGTGGTTTAAAGAAGACTATAGTAACAACTTCCATTCATGAGAGGGGGCAATTCTCCCTAATTTTAATGTTATTATAGATTTTTGAACCCCAAATATTGGGGGGATGCTAATACAGGCCATCCCCCACCTGAAATATTGGGGGATATATCCCCCACCCCCCCCCCCCCCGTGATCGATGCCCCTGGTGTGAATTGTAGCGTTGCGACATGTCCACTTATAAATGTGTAAAAAGTGTTCATGCAAAATGGATGCTTCACCAAATGGATGGCCCAGTAATGAGAGAAAGTGTCGCAAACTGATCTGGATCTGGATGTTTTACAGTGCAGGACCTGGTATGGTATAGTGCACCGGATTAGGAGAGGGCGCTAGTTTAGCTAGTCGTAACGTAGGTGACTCTTGCCGATCTTGTTGCGGAACACCTCTGGTGATGAGCTGTCTACCACTTCGTTTGGGAGTTGGTTCCAGGCCAGCGTAGTTTGTACAAAATATGACTGTTTGAGTTGCTCTGTTTTGCAATGCCTAACAATGTAACATTTATGATTATTTGTTAACTGTCTTTCTAATATATTTTGGGTTTCAAAGCCAGTGAACTCTCTGGCTCTGATATTTCTTCTAGGTCTTTGTTTGACTAGAAAATTTCCAATAGGAAGGGCTGGGACCAACCCCTCGACCACCTTGAAGAAGGATGTAAGCTTCAACACTTGGCGTCTTGATGCTAGAGTTGGTAGGTCGAGTCTTTCTCTCATCCTGGTCATCGAGCCTGGTTCGCGCGAAGTGTAGTCACCTGCGATGAACCTCACTGCTCTCCGCTGAATCCTTTCCAATCTCGATATGTCCTTTTGAAGGTAGGGGTCCCACACACAGGCGCCGTACTCAAGGATTGAGCGTACCAATGCTATGTATGCCGTCCTTTTGCATTCTTGTGGAAAGAAGTTCAAGTTACGGCGCAGAAGTGCCGAAACTGCATTCGCCTTCTTGACAGTGTTGGTGATGTGGTGGGTCCACTTCAAGTCTTCGGAGAGGGTAAGACCAAGGTATGGGTGTTGTGCAGTGTGTTTCAGGATATGGTTATTTATAGTGTAGAAGTGAGAAGTCTTGGAGTCAGTACTAATGACGTGGCATTTGTCTGCGTTGAATGTCATCCCCTATTTGGCTGCCCATTGTTGAAGTTTAGTGAGGTCGTCTTGTAGTTTCAGATGGTCACGCTGATTCTTTATCTGCCTATATAGAACGCAGTCATCGGCGAAAAGGCGAACTTGGGACTTCACCTCGTCTGGCAAGTCATTTATGTGGCACAAGAAGAGGATGGGTCCTAGTACTGTTCCCTGGGGTACTCCGGAGGTTACAATCTCAGTACTCGAGTGCTCTCCATCTACCACTACTTTCATCTTTCTCTCTGTCAGGAATGATTGCAGCCACTGATGAATTGGGCCGTCTACACCGTAGTGGTTCAGCTTGTGCAACAGGAGTGAGTGTGGTACAGTGTCAAACGCCTTGGCGAAGTCCAGTATGATGATATCAGTCTGAATTTTCTTGTCATGTGCGAGTAGAAGATCATGAAATGTAGTGAGCAATTGAGTCTCTGTCGAGTGACCAGACCTGAACCCATGATTAAGTGAAGATAAGATGTTGTTTTCTTGGAGATGCTGAAGTAAGTGTCTGCATATGATGTGTTCAAGCTGCTTGCATGCCACAGATGTGAGGGAAACAGGTCGATAGTTGCTTGCCGTGTGTATATCGCCTTTCTTGAAGACCGGTGAAACATGGGCAGATTTCCAGTCAGATGGTAGGGTACCAGAGTCTATTGATAACTGGAAAATATCGGCAAGTCCTGGGGCAAGCTCTTTAGCACACTCCTTCAGTACGATGTTGGGAATCAAGTCTGGGCCAGCAGCTTTCGAGACGATGATCTTTCTGAGTAGTGCTTCAACGCCATTCACGGAGATGTGAAGCGGTCTGATTTTACCATGCCTGCGGCCGGTCATGGTGGGTGCATGGTAAAAGTTTCTGTTGAAGACGGACTTAAATTGATCCACTAGAATCTGAGCCTTGGCCTTGCTTTCGTGGATCAAGTTTCCAGCTTGTTTGAGAGGAGGTATTCCAGTCCTGTCTTGCCTTTTAGATGATACGTATCTCCAGAAGGGCTTGGGGTTGTTGTTTTCAAGTCCTTGAATAACTGAAGACAAGACGAAGTCTTCTTCCGCTTTTCTAAAAGTTTTCTTGCACGACTTTTGGAATTCTTTAAACTTCTCCCAGTCCTGGGTTTTGTGAGGAAGTCTACGAGGGTCTCTAGATTTCCTGTATAGCCTTGCCTTTCGTTTAGTCATTCGCTTCAGTTTGTGGGAAAACTGATACTCAGTGATTGCTTTGCAGTATATATTTCAAAATCTGAACTGAACAAATTGATTATTTAATCAAAGGGAAATATATAGAAAAAGAAAGAAACAACAAGATATAAATAGAGCCATCACATAAACACATACCGTAAGAATTTTGCATTTAAAGAATGTTACTCGCTATCAAGGGCGTCGATTTCTTCTCATGGTTGGGGGGGATGATCAGGGGGTTTGACCCAATGACGATGCGGAGCATCGTCCACGAGCCGCGAAGCGGCGAAGTCCGAGCCGCGTAGCGGCGAGGCGAATTTTTTTGGGGGGGCTATTTTGCTAAGAGGGGGGGGGGGGTTGACCCAATGACGATGCGGACATCGTCCACGAGCCGCGAAGCGGCGAAGTCCGAACCGCGTAGCGGCGAGGCGATTTTTGTGTGGCTATTTTTCTAAGGGGGGGGGGGGGGGGGGTTGACCCAATGACGATACGGATACTGTGTGGGTCTGGACACAATGATGGCGTTTTTCTATGCACATCACACCCCCCCCCCCCCCCCCCCCCGTAGATCCGCGCCTGGGGGGTGGGTGTGGGAGGGGGGTGCCCCCCTCCCACGGTAGGAAGCTTTTGCATTTTGGGGCTTGAAATTGTGCAATCTGAAGCATACCTAAGGCATCAATTTCACGTTGTATAAACTTGTTTCTGAGTTACCGTGTTATAGATAAATACAATTAATGAAATCAAGTTTGCAGAAAACCAAAGGGCGGATCGCACTTCTTTTGCTTATGGAGGAATGAGTAAGGACTTTATAACATTAAGACATACGATAGTAGCCTCTTCCACAATTACATGCGCCAGTATACTTTTTTTTTTTTTTTTTTTACCCTCCCAAATATTGGGGGGGGGGGGGGGATGATAATACAGGCCATCCCCCCCACCTCAAATATTGGGGGGATATATCCCCCCCCCCCCCATTCCCCCGTGATCGACGCCCCTGCTCGCTATTTAAAGCAAAACAAAAACGCCCCACCCACAATAAATACTTTTTAAAAAGTACACTATTAGGGGTCTAGTAACTTTGTTAACAGGTGCAAAAAGTGATGAGTGGTCGATACAATGTATACTGTTGTTATCTGATATGTCCACAGGGTGTTGTGTACAAATTTCCAGTTAAAGGGATAGTTGAGTTCTGGTAAAGAGAGTACAGTTATGGTCAAACTAAATTTTAGTAAGCAAAACCTGCACCATTACATTACAAACTATAGTTATGACTCCACCGGGCTCGACATGTATACACATTATTCCAAACGTTCATTAAAAAAGAGCCGTTACAACTCAAAAGCGCACTCTCTGAACGGTTTTAACCATTTAAAATATTGTGCATACATAGATGTTATGTTAGAGAGATTATCAACAACAGTTTAAAAACTCTGTTGTAAAATTTTGAAAAGAGGAAGTGTTTTTTTTTTATTTGTTAACGGCTGGTTCAAAAATGTGGAATAATTGTGGGGCCCCCACATTTATTACGAATGGATATGTAAAAGGATGTTTCAGCCATTTCTGATTCATTTTGTCATTAAAATAGTATGCTCTTTCGATTTTTTTACTCGTGTTTCATTATCTCACAAAAATATTTTGAGTAGCGCCCTCTATATTAAAGTTCGGTCAAACTGAATTTTAGTAACCAGAACCTTCACCATTACATTACAAACTAATAGTTAACTCCTACCATGCTCGAAAAGAATAACCCAAAAGAGACAAATGTCAAGGAAAAGGACTATTTTATCATTTACAAAAAATAGCCAACCATAAAATAAAACAAAATAAAATATTGTGCTTGTGATGTTTTGTTGAAAGTGATTAGATATAGAGATTGTTTAATCATGGTAACAGCAGCCGATTAATAGACCAACTAACCGATTATTGAATACCAATGATACAAAATAAGCAGGTAAAATATGTAATTTCATCTGTGGTTTGATTTGATTTATGTTCATGCAAAAAGAGTATGCATAATGCGGCTAGCCAGACCTATGACTCATTGTATTTCTACAGGTGTATTACCATGGGCGTCAACAGCTACTAAAAAGTGGGGGGACATTGCGAGGGAGCGAAGCGACCGAGGGGGGAGGGTGTGCGAGGGGGTGTCCCCCCTCCCACAGTAGGGAGATTTTTCATTATTGGACCTAAAATTGTGCAATCTGGTGCATACCCAAGACCTAATTTTTGATTGATACGCAATTGTGTATACATGTCATAAATTGACCTCCGTCACCACATGATCGACCAATCTTGAATCTTTTAAAATTTCATAATGAAAAAAACAAATATAAGAATTTCCATTCACTCATCGCATGTTGTCAATGTCGACGTCATTCTCCTCTTTAACCTCAATGTCAAAAGCAGGAGTTAAGAACAAAAACAATTTAACACAATGTCCCACGCCTCGTCATGGGCATATAGCTGCATATTTTTTCCAGGGGGACTGGCGTCTTTTGCCCGAATATCGGGAAGGGCGTGATCATGCGAGGGAGCGGAGCGACCAAGCCCGAAGGCGCGAAGCGCCACGGAGGGTGTGGGAGCTAGGGAGTATCCCCCTCCCACGATAGGGAGCTTTTGCAATTTTCATTCAAAATAATGCAATCTGGTGCATATACTTTGGAAGGAGATTTGATAGACTTAAATGGGAGATGTTGATTGCCCGAATAAGATGGCAAGTGCCCGAATGAGAGATGGAAAGTGCCCGCTCATTTGAGATTTTGCATTTAGTCCAGCTAATCAAATTGTGGTGTTCCAAATAATAAACTGAAATGATGTATAGCGTAATCATGTTAAAATCATAATCATCCAGATATGGTCGTTTAAAAAATGCTTCCTCTTTTAAAAAAATAACAAATGAGGTATTTAAAGGGATAGATTAGTTTTGGTATTGATAGTACAGTTTCTGTTTCGGTTAAACTTCACTTTAGTAACCAAAACCTCCACCATTACATTACAAACTAATAGTTATAACTCTGCCATGCTCTAAATGAATTTTAAAAAGCACAAACGCCTAATAAGTAAAAAGCTTATTATCATTTTGTTTAAATAGCCGTTAAAACTGAAAAGGGCACTCACTAAAAACTTATTGGTTTCATCCATTACAAAAATGATCGTGCTTGTGATGTTTTGAATGATTAGTTAGAAAGATAGAGATTGTGTAACCATAATAACATCCGCTTATGGGCAAAATATACCAAATAACCGATAATTAAAAATCATTGATTAAACATTAGCAGGTAAAATATGTAAGTTCACTTGTGATTTGCTTTTATTTATGTTCACGCCAAAAAAGTGTGCATAATGCGGCAAGCCAGACATATGATTCATCGTATTTAAATTGTTTTGTTAGTATGGTTACACATGTACATGGTGGTACACTGGTACAAGAAGTAACTCTTCGAGAAACAGAACACTTATTTGAGTTTTCACGAATTTGCATCTAGTCCAACTAATCTAATCGTGGCGTTCCGAATAATATACCAAAATAATGTATAACGTATTAATGTTAAAAATTATAAACCTCCAAATATGGTTGTAACAACAAAACAAAAGTACGCTTCATATTTTCAAAACAAAATATTCTATGATTTTTTTTTTTCATGCCTACACTTTTTCTAAAAAAAATCAAGAGGTTTTTAAATTGATGATCTTTCTATCTAATTATTAAAAAAAAAATTCACTTGCATAATTTTGCATGAAAAATGCTTTTTTAGAGAGCGCCCTCTTGTGTGAATTGCTCTTTTTGAATTATAATAGGTTTTTAAATTACTGATTTGTAATTTTCTATACATTTCGAGCATGGTGGAGTTATAAATCAAGGTACAGATGGATAACTCATTTTTCAATTGGAAAACGAAAACAAACAAAAAATGAAAACTTGACCAGAATCCCATTTTTGTTGCGATTTTAAAAGATGGAAAACGACCAGAATTCAATATCCATTTTCAAATAGAAAAACGAAATATTGAAAAACGCATAATGGCGAGTGTTTTGCATTTCAGAATTCCGAATCCCGAGCTCTGTTTCAAATTGAAGCCCATCCTTGTGCGTTTATTTTTCTATTTAAAAACGAAACAAAAAATGAATATTGTACCAGATTCCCGTGTTTTTTTTGCGATTTTGAAAATGGAAAAACGAGCATAATACATTATTAATTTTCAAATAGAAAAATTAAATATTTAAAAACGGATAATGGCGAGTGTTTTGCATTTAAGAATTCAGAATCCCCAAAAGTATGTTCAAATTGAAGCCCGCCATCATGGGTTAATTTTGTTTGCGCGCGATCTGCACTTAATACACAGTACTCCATTTTAAAAAGTGTGACAATTTAGTGATTCATTAGATTGTCCCGCTTTCTGAAGAGAACAGGACTGGTATAATGGTGGAGACTCTTACAAGATGGTGTAGGCATGTTATCTGTGAATGTGATAGGATGTCTGTGCGCGCGTGTGTCTGTTCTACATAAGGCGCTATATAAGTGCAATATATTATTATTATTATTATAGATACTTCTATAGATGTTATGTAAAACAGTTATCTTTGTAAGTTATGATTTTTTTTAAATAAACCTACCCTATATATATATACATGATATATATCTTTACAAAGTATATAATACCGATTAAAAGGACTTAGTAACTTTGTCCAAATCCTCAAAATCCAATTGGAAATCTAGCAGTTCTCTTATACCTTGTTTAGTTCGTATTAACAAAAAAAAGCATGGGACAGGTTACGTTTTTTTTCTTCAAATTTCCCTTTTGTTACAAAGATATGTACGATTGAAGTTTGCAGATAATAAATGTGAGTTAGTGAATATATCACTTTGCATTTTGCTATACTCGGCCATATAACATCCATTTGACTTGAAATTTTCACACAATACCCTGTGGACATAATGGATAACAACAATATACATTATATCAACCAATCATCACTTTTTGCACATGTCAACAAAGTTACTAGATCCCTTTAATATTGTCTGTTTGTGTAAGAAAAACAAAATGACGTAAAATAATCAGAAAGGCGCTACTATATAAACTGTAAAACCAACACCAATACATGACAAGAATATATACAAGGTCAACATTACCACGTTATGCAAAAGTTGAAAATGTCTGAAAACAATATAAGAACATTATATAAGTTCACATGACAAGAAGCTAAATATGATGCAGAATTTCTACACATTGGCGCAATATATTGTGACATTAGGTATTAGTTGTGTCTTTATTCTTTTTATTTGATTAACGTGAAGTTAATTAATGCTGTGCTGTTTTAATAAGAACTTCTTAGGAAATCCTCACACTCGATTCCACTTTTTATACTTCATGTTTGTGAATAATATGAGTATAATTGCTTTCCTCTCAGTGAATTGTTTTGTCTGGACAGCCAAAGTGTTATGTCTGCCCACTGCAGTGAACCCCCATAAAACTATGGAATGTGGCCAGTTGGTCAAACACTGTACTGTAGAACGTTCTACATTCATTATTCAGGATACAGTAGTCGAAGCAACATCATACTATAAAACACCCTTGTTCCGAGTTATAGAAGAATGACTGCATATGATCTCTCCAGCCGGGGTCATATTATGTATAATTGAATATGGTAAATGGTAATTTTAATCATGTTTACAGAGATGTGTTTATATGATCATTGATGCTGATAGTAATGTTAATACTCTTCTTTTCTCTTACTCTCTCTTTCAATCTCTCTGCTCTATCGTCTTTGACTCTCTGTTCCTCTCTCCCTTTTGTATACTCCATGATGACTTTCTGTATTAAGTTTATTTTGTTTTGCAATGTAGGCTACATATGAATATTTACTATGATATGATATGTAACTCAATGTCCGATAATAATTTGATCAAAACATCAAACGTAAGGGGTTCATAAAAAAGAGATAGGGCTTGCCCCCACGTAATTTGCATGCTCTCGCCACTCGTTAAAGAAATGGCAAATGAAATACGGCAGATTGACTAATTGGCTTGCAAATGGATTGTGGACCAAATAGACCAAATCGATTGTAGACGAACAGATGTGTAGACTAAATGACTGGTAGACCAAATATATTGTGGACCACTTGTTTGGTAGACGAAATGGATGGTGGACCAAATGTACATGTAGACCAAATGATTTGTAGACCACATGTACATATAGACCAAATCGATTGTAGACCAAATGAATAGTATACCAAATGTATAGTAGACTAACTGGTTAGTAGACCAATTAAATAGTAGACCAAGTGATTCGTAGACTAACTGGTTGTAGACTAAATGATGTATAGACCAATTGGTAGTAGCCCAATTGATAAGTAGACTAACTGGCTATTAGACGAAATGCACATTAGACTAATTGAGTAGTAGACCATGTGGTTATTGGACGAATTGGCAGATAGACGAATTGGCGTATAGACCAAATGGCTCGTAGACGAACTTACTGTGGACGAACCGGGTTTAGACTAAATGACAGTGGACCAAATGGGTAGTGGACCAAATGGTTGTAGACCAAATGGCAAGTCACCGTTTATTCAGATTTTAAAAAATAAATAAAAAAAAAAATAAAAAAAAATTAGATTATAAACTCATGCCTTAGTTTCAATGAGAATGTTTTAATACTATCTAATTGCCTAATTTCTAATCGTAATGAATTAAAAGCCTTAGAACTTGAATAAATAAAACTCCGTTTAAGAAAATCAGTTTTGGGTTTTGGTAAAAATAATAGACATTGAGAATTACGTAAGCTATATGCATGATGCTTCATTTGAATCCGAGAGAATAAATATTGAGGTATATTTTGATTATGGATTATTCTAAACATTAACGTTAAATTTGTTTTCTTCCATCTTAAATCTATTGAATCGACATTTGTTCTTTGAAACAAAATATTAGAACTTACAGTATAATCTACTTTTAATACAATTCTAAGTGCTCTCTTTTGTAAAACTCGTAATTTATTCAAGGAAATATCAAAGGTGTTATTCCAGACTGGCGAGCAATAATCTAAGTGAGATTGAATAATTGTATAATATAATGTTCTCGCAATATTTTCAGTAATGTACATTCTAGCTTTACGTAAAAGGAACAAATTTTTAACAAGTTTACGACACATATAATCAATATGTTACTTCCATGTAAGGTTTTGATCAATAATCACCCCCAAATATTTACACTGATTTACTTCATTAAGATTGCACCCGTTTAATTGTAAAATTATTCCAGTATCATAAAAAGTCCTAATTCTTTTCCGAGAACCAATTAATATATACTCTGTTTTTTTAGCATTAATAATAAGTCGGTTAGCATTCAGCCACTGGGCAACCCCTTCTAAATCTTCATTTATAAATGTCTGCATTTGACGTGGATTATTAGATGAAAAGTACAAACAGGTGTCATCAGCGTAGAGGGACACTTTACAATGTTTAACGGCGTTTGAAATGTCATTTATATATAACAAAAACAAAGTTGGGCCCAAATTGGAGCCCTGTGGGACTCCGTATTTTACATACGCGAGTGAAGAGAGGCTTCCATTTATCGATGTGCGTTGGGTTCTATCACTGAGGTAGTTTTTAAACCAACTTACACTTACATCATCAAAGCCGTACAACTTGAGCTTTTCAAGTAAAATACAATGGTCCACAGTGTCAAAAGCCCTTTTAAGATCAAGGGCCACAAAGCCAGTAACGGAGCCATTATCTATATTATGTGACAAATCTTCGATTACATTTAACAAGGCGGTTGTAGTTGAATGGCCATGTCTAAAGCCTGACTGATTTACGAAAAAAAAATCGAGTTTTCAGAGAGATAGTCCGTCATTTGTTTGTGCACAACCTTTTCAATTATTTTTGACAACACGGGCAACACGGAAATCGGACGATAATTGGCTCTATCAGTTGCACTACCGCTCTTAAAGATAGGAACAATCTTAGCAGACTTCCATTCTTGAGGTAAAACCCCACTGGACAATGACAAATTTATAATGTGTGTAAGAGATGATGCAATAATCGGGGCTGCCATTTTAACAAGCTTAGCAGATATTCCATCCAAACCAGTCGCCTTGTTTGGAGAAATACCAGAAATTAACTCAAGAACAAAATTTTCAGTTATTTCCACAAACTTAAATTTAGACTGGGTAAAACTCTTCATAAAATTGTTAAAATCTCCATCAAAAGATTGAGCCTGCTTCAATTCTTCAACAATACCACAGAAGTAGTCATTAAATATTTCAGCTACAGCACATGAATCATTTATTTCTACATCATCGACTTTTAACGAATGAACATTTGAATCCCTGCATTTGTTGGGTACCACACTTCTTAATGACTTCCACACTTTACTACTGTCTCCAGGGTTATTAACAATACAATCATGAATATATTCTTTTTTTAACTTTCTCATAGTAGATGTAACTTTGTTTCTCAACACTTTATATTGGTCCCAGTCTACTGTTTGGCCAGTTGATACTGCTTTCTTTTTACATTTATCCCGTTCACGCATCATTACCTTAACCTCGTCAGTAATCCAAGGTACGTTCCGTTGTCTAACACGTCTCTTTTTTAGGGGGGCGTGTTTATCAATAATTAATCTATACTTCTCAATCCATATTTCATACGCCCTTTCGACATTATTTTCGGATAATACTTCATCCCAAGGCTGGCTTAACAGGTCCCTTTTAAAAGCATCAACATCCATCTTATTTATAGCTCTTGAATGTACATATTTATGTTCGACAACTTTACGTTTCACTCGTCCCCAAGTAGCAAGCAACATATAATGATCACGAATCCCAATTTGTATAACATCACTAAAGCTTACTCTATTACAATCAGAGGTAAATACAAGATCAATTACAGTCGAAGAGTGTTGGGTAACTCGTGTTGGCTTATCAATTAATTGAGTCAAATGATAGTTGTTTGCAAATTCTATAAGACGCTTTGTTACTGAGTTAGGATTTTTGCTAAATACATCACAATTTAAATCACCCAACAGCACAACATCAATATCTTGAGCTTCGATTTTTTCAAAAATATTTTCCACTTTATCAAACAAGAAGGATTTACTGTTTGGGGGTCTATACCATACGTATACTTACATTACATGATTAGATAGAACTTCAGGCAAGATTTATAACTTCTTTTATATGCTATGACACTTGAGGATGATGTTGTATTTTGATGTTGTGTTGTACTAGAGATGCATTTATGATAGTAATTTGAAATAATTAGTTAGAAAAGATACAGGTGTTAACTGTCATGTAGAGCTTGAATGTCAAGGTTAAGGACAAGGTCAGGTCATAAAATGCAGGCCAAGCTTTGATTCAAGCATATTTGATTATGAAGGCATTCCATAGTAAATGTTATTATAATAGCATATGACGCTGTACATTGATTTATGTCAAATTGTTAGATATTTCTTTATCAAGATGTTTATTATAAGAATAATTTATTTCTAAATCAATGAGACAGGATAATTGTTGTTTAGGTTTATGATCAATATCTTATAACAGTTGAAGAAATGTCACTATTTCGTACATGTACTTATGAAGCCTCCATAATTATGTGTTACTGTTTCAGTTTTCACGGAGTTTACGGAACGACGGAGCGATTGAAACATATCAGCAATAAAGTCAAGATGCTTCTGTAGAAACCTTTGTCACAAGTTCCTTTGTTCGCCTCAAATGTACTTTGAAATGCCCGCTCCAAAATAGCCAAACGCCAAAAAGGGCACGCCAAGTATATCCGGGGTACCTGCGCGATGGAGCAAAAAAAAGCCGTATACTGCGTCGCTTATAGGTACAATGGGCGGGGCTCTAATTGGCTGGCCTAGTGATGTATGATCAATGAACCGTTGCGTGGTACGAGGCGATGCATTTGATTGGTGATCGAATGGTCGTCACGTGACGTGTCTCGTGTAGCCCATTGGTTATAGTACATGGGTCAGACTAGACAAGACAAAGGGAGTGCGCAGTGAAGCGAAAAGCCGTGAAATGTACGCTGAGGCCCAATGGGCGGGGGCCCCCGATTGGCTGGGTTTAGTGACGCGAAACGTCGATTATGTATACGACAGCTCTAATTGTATGAGTGTGTTGGGGAATGATAGGGTGGGAATATATTATATCGTAGAGGGCAGTATAGTTAAAATTAGCTAAACTTGTGTGATGAATTATAAAAAATTATATTTTGTAGCTAATGTGCGTGAATAGAATTGTAAATTAGGGTGTTGATTAACATGGTGAACAATAGAGGGCAGCAGCGAATAGTGATTTTAAGGAGACCTTCCTATCAAGTGTCGATATTATGATCGATACTTTAACATTTGCATCACTTGAAATGTTACAAACTACATTGTGGAATGCATACAATTTGATTTTCCTTCAAACTAACATTCAACAGGCAGACTTGATAAAATGTATACTACAAATACAAAATAACAAACAGTCATACAGTAATTTATTCGTTTATATCAGTTTATTATACGTTAATTACGTAGCAAAATGTACATAGCAAATTAAAAACATTACATTGTAGGCACACTGCTTTTGTATGCTTCCCGGGGAGTTGAGAAAGCACGCAATATCATTGTGTGGGCTGGTAATTTACCTGATGACCATGTGTCATAATAATTAAGTAATTATCTAAACGCTTAGTGTTTTTTTTTTTTATATGTGCTATATAAATGTATATTATTATTATTACTGTGAATTAATTGATGTATTTGTTGTTTATTGTAATCCAATACAACTGTATTTCTTATAATAACATGACTACTACAAATTGCCTTTTAATAGGATACCTTTATTATTGTTAATAACGGCATATTTACAATATACAATTGCAAAACGATCAATGGGTAGACAAACAACGACACAAATAAAGGAATGATTCTATCATACTTTAAATTCATAAATAATGATAAATGTCTCAATATGAAGCGGTTTTCTTGATAAGACATTAATAGTAACTCAGCGAACTATCAATCATTATATCCTACATGAATGAAATCCTGTTCAGTGATTGGTCTACATAGCGTCATGTGACCAAACATAGTAATGCCCATGGAGAAAAATGTGCTATGCGTGACGTCATTCATGGAATAGTAAATGCTATTCCATGAATGACGTCATAGACGCCGGGTGATCATATTGAGCCCATAGAGATGCGTGTTATAAAACTTCCCTGCGAGAAGAGGTCTTGTTTTTGCTTGCGAAAGATGCTCGACGAGATTTCTCAAAGAGTTATTTAAAAAGAAATACAGCATATGTTCACCCGTGAATATCAATAAGTTCCAAAGAATATTCTAGAGATGCATTTCATGTATAACGTAGCGGTATTCGAATTTAAAAATTACGACAATGGTGCATATTGTGCATCGTTGTCCTTCTGTGGTCGTGACACTAATTCGTAATTTAACAATCGGCCGCGGTGTGCACTGCACTAGCTATATGTGTATTGTACGAATAACTATTTTCTCCATACAATTACACGTGTGTAGTATGTAAAGCAGGTTAATTATTCACTTTGATGCGCGCGTTTTGCATTTGGGTGCGCATTAGTTGTTAATGCGCGTAACCATGAATGGAAAGATAGCGCAATACGCGCTCTGCGCTAGGACTATTGCGCAAAGGGGGTCAGTGTCACAAACAGAACATAGTCAGTGCAGTGATGGTTCCATGATCAATGTTTTGTTTTTCTTTATATTTTCTTTAATTTAATTGAAATCATTTATTTTTGCGATGATTATGATTATGCGAAGGATATAAAACAAATATATCATGCACTATTTCGAGCCACTAGTGAAATTATGGATTCCTCGGTGACAGAAAAAGCACTATGTTCTTCGGGTCTACGACCCTCAGAACATAGTGCTTTTCCTGTCACCTCGGAATCCATAATTTCAACTAGAGGCTCTCAGTGCATGGTATATTTGTTTACTATCATCCTCTAGATCATAAGTTTGGTGGAACAACGCATTACATTTAAAATGATGGTTAGGTAATACTCTGCGCAAGGCTTTGTCAAGACCCATGCCTTTATCTATCATTTGACTTCATCAACTACTACTTCATGAGTCGTTTGTCGTTTCTTTGGCGACGTCCAACCAGTCTCGAAAAGCTGTATTATCTAGATCAGAACTGTATTAACTTTCTACTTCACTTCGTGACGAGTTACCGTCTCCGTCAGAATCGTTGTGTTCACTATCGATAGATTCGCTGTCGGTTCTTTCCATGGCTCCTGCATTGATCATTGTATTCTCGGTAAACCGTTTTTTATGACAGTCTTCATTGTACATTTCATGTTCATTATGATCCATCTCAGACCCCTCTTCTGCATGGATTTTTTCAGTGTGTCTTCTCAAATTATACTGTCTGCTGAACATTTTGTGACACAGTGGACAGGTATGCATTTTGACTGATGAGGTAAAATTAATGTTTGCCCTTTGAACACTTGTTAGTGATTAGTAGAAGCAGTGGACGACTGGGCCTGTAACATCAACAGTAAACACCAAACAGATGTAATTCTGCTAGATTTTAGCAAAGCCTTTGACCGGGTAGATCACAAGAAGCTTCTGTACAAGCTGGATTTCTGTGGCATCCGAGGACCTACTCTTCACTGGATAAAGGGATTCCTCTTAGGAAGAACTCAAGTAGTCTCAGTGAATGGATCACAATCTGCACCAGCAGAGGTCTTGTCGGGTGTACCACAGGGGTCAGTTCTGGGACCAGCTCTCTTTCTACTCTACATGAAGTTCAATGTCAAGAAGTGCTCTCATCTCAGTGAAGACAGCAAAATATATGGGAGTGGTCATATCTGAAAATCTAAGCTGGAACAGCCATGTTGAACAAGTCCGTACCAAAGCAGCAAGAACTCTTGGCCTGGTCAGAAGAACTCTTGGTACCTGCAACAGACAAGTGAAGGAGATAGCGTATAACCAGTTAATACGACCTCAACTGGAGTATGCATCATGTGTTCGGAACCCATGGACTGAGAGGAGTGTGCAGATGGTGGAAAGTATCCAGCGGCAGGCTGCGCGGTTTGTCATGAGCGACTACCGCAGGGAGTCCAGTGTAACCCACATGCTGACTACCCTAGGCTGGAACACCTTACAGCAGAGGCGACTTCTGTGTCAAGCTGAAATTATGCACAAAATTCACCATGGGATTGTTAACATCAGTTTCCCTCCGCACATCACTCCCGTCACATCCCGTCATCAACTTCGCACACATCGCCTTTCTTACCATCAACCGAAGTGTCGAGTTGACTGTTACCTGTACAGTTTCTACCCAAGATCCATTCGACTTTGGAACATGCTCCCCTTACCTATAGTAATGCTACCAAACACCCAGAGTTTCAGGGATGCAGCCATGCCCCACATCATACAGATGGCGGCGCCTCCCACTCTGCGGACACTTTAAACACACCTGCACAGTAGCACCAAGCGCCTGTAAATGGAACATCACATCCACGCACTTCACTGGCACTGCACTGCACTGCCTCTCCAGGACAGCACCAAATGACGCTTTTAAGGAGATATTTCTTCAAGTATCAAGTATCAACAAGGAATGAACAAAGTCATTCATTAATATATTGACGAGCTGGATTTGAACTCTGTCAATTCACTGTTTGCTCGCATGAGTGCTAACGGTGCTCACACGACTGCTCAGTCTACTCACGAAGTTATTATCACCCAGACACAATGATTTGCGCAGAGGGCGTAATATTACTCGGAGCAGTTCGGTGCAAACTCGGACCAACTCGGAGCAACTCGGAGTTACTCGGAGCAATTCGGAGCAACTCGGAGTAAACTCGGAGCAACTCGGAGTAAACTCGGAGCAACTCGGAGTAAACTCGGAGTAAACTCGGAGCAACTCCGAGTAAACTCGGAACAACTCGGAGCAGCTCAGAGCAACTCAGGACAACGCGAAAAGGGGTCAGAATAATTCAAACATGTTTGTTGAAATATTGACCCGAGCTTGGCCTAGCTTCATAAAACTGGTGACGGCTGCTCAACCTGCTCAAATCGTAAGATTAAAGTTATAATCAACCAGACACAATGATTCGCGCAGAGGTCGTAATAATTATCATGACTGGGAGCAACTCGGAGCTACTCGGAGCACTCGGAGTAAACTCGGAGCAACTTGGAGTAAACTCGGAGCAACTCGGGACAACGCGAAAAGGGGTCATAATAAATCAAACATGTTTGAAATATTGACCCGAGCTTGGAACGGCTTCATAAAACCCCGGGATAAAACCAAATAAAAAATACCTTACAAATAATACATAAGGATGATTACCCTCAATACAAGGTCATTTGAGACTCGACAACCTCAACAAGGCGGGGGTCAGGACATGTTCAAACATGTTTGCAATAAATTACCAGCTCGACTCTGATCGATAAAAGCGGACGAAGAAGTATACTCGAACTAACTCGGGTATACTAAACCTTGCTGAAAAACACAAACTGACTGCTGCTCAACCTGCACAAATTGTAAAATTAAAGTTATAATCAACCAGACACAATGAAGACCACCTTACAAATTATAAAAAAGGAAGTTAATTTTAGTATACTTCTTTGGGGCAATATTTCAATGTAATAATAAATAATGATAATAATAATAATAAAAATAATAATAGTAATGATGATACTACTACTACTAAGCGGACGCATCCGAGATTGAGTTCACAATGCAACGCCATGAATCTGTATCCATCATCAATGTCTGCAAGTCCCCAGTTTCACACTGGATGTCTCTTGCAATGCAGTCCATATAATTTATAGGTCTCAATCCTTCCTATATTAGGACATGGGAGTCTGGTGCAGATCACATCCGAGATTACTTGGTTTTTGGCCCTACAACAAATTTTCCATATTTACTAAATACAAAACAGTAGAAGTAATGCATATTATGAAGTAGACTCATTGTAAGAACAAAAAATTCTTATCATAATGAGGTAAAATTTTCTGGCTATTGAAAAAAAATCTCCCATGTTTATGTATTTCATTTCAATAGTTTTAGTCAGTTTTCTCTATTTTTGAAATTAATTTATAATTTTATTGTTTCATAACAACGATCAAACTAACTCATTAATAACAAAGCTATTTGTCTGCTCCAGAAGATTGTGTACATGTTCATTGTACAGTATTAACAGGACAGTATACTGTACTAGCAATGTAAAATTATCATAGTTCATACAACAAAATATTCAATATCATGGTGTACTGTTTCATTGATTCATACAAAGCATGTAAACCAAACATACAATCAACTTCCCTATGTACTTGCCTCTGAGGATTTGTTTTCTTTGTTTTTAAACATAACATTGGCAAAAATAATATTTTTCTTAATTTCATTAGTTTGTAAAGAAAATACAAACAAATAATATGAGCATATGGAAACGTTTTACATGTACATCAAAATTCTTCCTAAACTGAATCAAACCTATTCATTAAAAAATTCATGCTTTCACTAGTCCATTTCTTTACTCACTACAGAGTGCAAATATGCAAAACAGGTTCTATAGATTACATACTAGTGTGTTAATGTTAATCTTAACAGCAAAATACTACACAGTTAAAAGAAGGCAGACATGGAAAAAACATTACTTGCACAAATTGTCAAATAACCACATTGTACACCATAAAACATAAACTTATATGAAAACCTTTCAATTACTAATCATGATCATTAAAATTTGTAACTTATTCATCTTACATAATTGATATATTTTTCATAATGGAACAAAATACTAAATGCACCAGAGTACATTCCCAGTCCAAATATATATACCTACACTGGTACAGTGTATCTATTCATAACCAGTGAATACAAATCCAGAAACCTCAATCTCCCAACATCTATTTTCTTCCCATTATTTTGGGTAAAATATTACATGATGAAAACAACTTACAAGTGTCATGTTATAACAACAAAAAAATAAATAGATAAATAAATTTAAAAAAACAATTACTTTCCAAATTAACATTAGTCAAAATGTATCAGGAATCAGATTTGACAAAACAAAATATTGGTTCATGTTTATACGGTGAGCATAAATTAATAAATACTTTATGACACTTCTTTTACCTACATGAGGGGTAGCACTCTGGCTAGATGGGTACCCATTTACACATGGGTTGAACATGGTAACCATAGATTCCTATCTGCCTATATCAGTAGACTTTTCAAGGATATACTTAGCTCCATTGCAGATAATGCAACGCACTGGCAAATATATTCAGTTTATAAGTCATGGCTGGTAGGGGGTTGATGTCCGTATGAAAACTTGACCAAAGCAGTCTCTTTGGTACAGAGGAATCCTCACTTGCTGACACTTACTTGATACTTGATGAGGTAATCCCTTGATGCAGCTCTGCAAAGCTATACTAGGATGATATGCTGGTGTGTCGTCATGCAGGAGGTGCCATAATACAATTTTCACTTTGCATTTATGTACAATAAAGATGCAAGAGTGAAATGTGCAAGTAAAAAAACAAGTATATTGACATTTAAACAACGTGGAAGCACACGGGAGGCTGCACTACTCGAATGGTGGGTAATGTAGCCATTTGAAATGTAGTCAGTCCTGTTGTATTGACGACCGGCCGAGGTAGATGGTTGCAGACTCGTATGGTCCGTGGATAAAAGGAGAACTTGTACGAGTCAATAGTAGATAATGGAACGGTGAACTTCAGGTTGTGATCATGTCTTGAATAATAGTTGGCTTGGCGGACTTCTGGTGGGAAAGGCACATGGACTAGCTGATGATGGATCTTGTAAAAGAGCGTGCACTGTGCAAAGAGTCGCCGGATGAGTAGTCGGTCCCACCCAAGGGCTGTCACGAGCGAAGAAGATGTGGTGGATCTGTAATCGCAGTGTACAACACGGGCAGCTGCTTTTTGCACTTGTTAAAGTCTTGATGGCTCTTATTGGGGCTATTCTGTTAATAGCTGTGTCTTCTCAGCATCTGCAGGTTTTTAAAAATAATTCAAGAAAAGGAGAAGGGAGAAAATAAAATTAAATTTTTGTTTATCAAAATCATTCTAAATATGAAAATCTATGAGTCATTAGGTGATTTCAGGTAGATTGTTGAAGTTGGTGTTGGTGTTGAGAAGGTACTTTAGACGGGTGCGCTTCGTTATTCCGAAGGTTCTTTATTCCGAAGGTTCGTTATTCCGAACACGCAAATTTCGTATACCTGAGGGTTCGTTAATCCTAAAATGAAATAGGGTTCGTTAATCCGAACATTTGTTGCATTATTCCAAAGGTTCGTTATTCCGAAGGTTTGTTATTCCGAGGGTTCGTTATTCCAAAGGTTCGCTATTCCTAAAATTAAATCAGGTTCGTTATTCCGAAGGTTCGTTAGTCCGAAAATAAAATCGGGTTCGTTATTCCGAAGGTCCGTTATTCCGAGGGTTCGTTATTCCGAAGGTTCGCTATTCCTAAAATGAAATCTGGTTCGTTAATCCGAAAATGAATTTGGGTTTGTTATAATGCTATAATTTCATATAAAGAGATAAAATAAACTTAAATGTTTGATTGGTCTGGCCAAGGGAAGGATAGGGGGAGGGGTATGCTTAATGCAGGCTGTAAATTAAATAAACAAAACACAAATTATAGTATTATAACAAACCCGATTTACTTTTCGGATTAACGAACCCTATTTTATTTTCGGACTAATGAACCTTCGGAATAACGAACCTTCGGAATAACGAACCCGATTTTGTTTTCGGATAAACGAACCTTCGGAATAACGAACCCGATTTCGTTTTAGGAATAGCGAACCTTCGGAATAACGAACCCTCGGAATAACGAACCTTCGGAATAACGAACCTTCGGAATAACGAACCTTCGGAATAACTGAACCTTCGGAATAAAGAACCTTCGGAATAACGGACTGTAACCCTTTAGACAGATGATACTGTTCACATTAATCATGTCATTAATAGGTCAACACCGATTGGACGGCATGCCTTTATGTGATTGCGATCCTCTCACAATTTCACGCGAAAAGGCTAGTAAACAAAAGTGAAATCAGTGATAAAAGGCATTTAAATTTCATCAGGTAGGATAAACAATTTTAAATCATACTGTCAAACCAAAATAGAATATGTCAATCATATTACAGCTCCGAGCATTTCAGTAATTTGTGATGTTGTCATTTGGTTCGTGATCTTGAGATTACCAACACAAACATCGAACTTGAAATCACAAATTTCACTACATTATGTCTAGTATTTAATAGGAAGTTCTTCTTTTTTTGTTAGTGCAATTTTATTTTGGGAAAATGGGAACACATTTCATTTGATGAAGTCGTAGAGCTAGATCTGTTCATATTATAACTTACCTGCCAGTCCCCGATTTCTTAGAGTTACAGTCATCTTCTTCTTCTTGGGTTTAATCTGCCTCCTACAATCTGAAGATTCTTGGAGACTTCTCCTTCACATGTTCACTTCTTTATTTTGAGCCTCGTCGCGTCAGTACAGCCATGACTGACTTGTCCCACACCTTTACTTCCGTGTGTTTGTTTCAAAGACGTCTCTGCAATTTCACTTTCCAACCTCTCTTCCAATGTTATCCACTTAGCTGCACACTCCTTTCACTTTTCATAGTTTTTATCACTAGATGGTATAAACTTGCTCTGAGTGTTGATGACATGTATGGCACAGAAGTCGGATTTACTTGCCTCGAAACTTTCCGTCGCACTGCACTCGCACCGAACGAAATAGCGGCAGCCATGATCCAGTGACGTGATTGTTGTTTACGTTTGGGCCGGCTATCTTGCGCATGAAACAAAGAGCGTGATTGGTCAGTCCACAAATCACGCTATGAGCAACGTACTGTGATTGGTCTTTCTTACCGTCGAAACTTTAAAATTGTGGCAATTTTGTTTTATTTTTTAAATTCTATTTTCAGAAAATGTGCAGGTTTTGTTCTTGCCGAGTTTCAGGTATGATTTCAATACTACTTTTACACATGTCGACAAAAAACTAGCTAGATACAAAATTTGAAGCACGAAATGAAACGATAATGGATCTCGGCCCGCGGTCTAGTAAGCAAATAATTACCGTTGGTGAAGGCAATGGCAAAAACTATCACTTCCAAGGCAATCTGGATGTAGCTATCTTTCCGAAGCGAAGCTGAGGAAAGATAGCGTATACATTCAGATCGCCGAGGAAGTGATAGTTTGCCATCGCCTGAAACCAAAAGGTGATTATTTGCTTTATATTCCACATCGAACTAGTCTAGTCTAGATCTAAGAAAGCCTAGACTAACTCTAGTCTAACTAGTTAGTAAGTACTGTTACTAGGTTTGATCTACTGTACTTACCAACAATGTTATTCCAATTTCGGTAACAGGGTCACTCCATGACAATTCCATTATATTATAACAGTTCAAAAGTAAGCGGCCCTTGAAAATTCCAAAAGTTAAAACGCGAAATGTAAGTCAACAAACACGAAAATAGAGTCTCCCCAACACTTGGTGTAGCGCCTTCAACTTCAAGTCCATGTCAGACAGTTCGTCAAAATGTATGCTTCCAGCATTCGCAATAATCTTGGAACACTTTCAGGCTGAACTTAAGTTGTCGCTTTGTATTTTTACTTTCACTCTCAAGCACAAAAATGTCCATTTCTGCTTCGTTAGAGCTCAAATCTTACGTCGAACAACAGAACAAGCAATTAACAGCGGGTTAACAGCGCAGCAAACGGTGGTATACGATACGTACAGTGCATAGCGTATTGCATGCAGCTTCAGTGTGCTATAATATGCACAACGAATACAATTAAATTTGTAATTCGCGCGCATAGAGTTATCAGTATCACGCCACATATATTTGGGTACGGAATTTGAGTGGACATACACGAGCTCCACAGTCAAGTCAATGCAACCGCGGTGAAAGTGCGTTGCACTCACTAGATAGTACTTTTATCAAGTGAGTGCAACGCACTTTCACCCAAGATATCTACAGAGTGTAACGAAGTTTTCTTCTCCCATTAATGATGGGCGAAACTATATTTCATCACGTGATTAACTTTTGACCAATCGTAGAGCAAGATTCTTAGTATGTGGAATATAATTGTATATAATGGCAATTGCTTGTACTATTTGAGAAGATATGCCATAGTTACCGAGGATTCAAAACATGATCTTCCTATTGACACTGTCAATTGCCTTGGAGAAATCCACACAAATTATAGTTGCTTTCTGCTTATATTATATCACTCTTATTGTCAAATTGTATTTCTTTTCTTTTAGTGTCATTGCAATGCATGATAATTTCCCTTTAAAATGGTACATTATTTGTCATTTATTTCAAATCAGGGAATACGCAGTGCGTTTCAGAATGGAGGACGGTCAGAAGTTAAATGTCGCAAAATGGGCCGAAAGTATTCAATTGGGGAATTTGACTCTTGTGTCGTATTTTTTAATGTCCAAGTTGTATGGAAGATTGTAGCGTGTTCAAATGATTTAAACTTATCAAATTTGGTATCATTTTAAAGCCCATGTGTCTATCTTTTCAATACAATTATGTCCGTAACAATTTTATTAACAGGTTAAGTATGGTACAGCTGAATATGGGGAGGGCCGAAAGTGAAATGTTGCAAAATGCATTTCATTTTGTGAAATTGAAGGCGTTGCATGGAAAAACGACTATTGGAGGAGATGTTTTGGGGTTTTACATTGCATAATCTTCAGTAAATTTAACACCATGTGAAAGCGTGTTTATTTTTCCTTAAAATCATGTCTCACCTGTAATAATTATGCTATTGGGGTGTGTGCAGTAAAACCGGATATGGGGCTTCTTGCTTCAAGATTCCGGTAAGATATTGTTGTATTAATCCAAGGAGGTACTACCTCCTTGATTAATCATAACTTTATCATCATTCAATGTTGCACTATCGGAAAGCTCGTTAATTTATCTTTAATATGATATCTAATTTGCAATAAGTATGCTGAATGTGAGTGTGGAGTAGTGGAAACTCACAAACTTGATGTATTGAAAATGCATCAAATTTCTCTACGCAAACCTACGCAAACTGGCCAGAACTGGCATATTAGCGCCCTCTTTGACCGTGTAGGTATGCCCTTATTACCAATGTTCAATGTTCAATGTTCAATTTTATTTCATTTTCAACAAGAAGGTACATATATTTACAATGAATAAGTCACAACAACATTTGTGAAAGTATAAACAATAAATTATAAACATTGGCAATCAAAATGTATGTTGATATAATAATTGATTAAAATATAATGAATTAAGATACTACGAAATTTTTAGATTTTTAAATAAGAAACAATCAAATTTTGACATTTAGAAATAATCATGTTATAAAAGCGGAAACAGAAAGTAAACGAATGTTGCTGTATGTTTAAATTTCAAGTGAAAATGGAGGGATCCACTAAAAAGCATGGCTTGTAGAATGTGGAATCCCTCAAAAATTAATGTTTTACAAAGTAATGAAAGTATCAAATACGGAAAAAAATACGAAAAAGCAAATACGGAAAAATTATGAATAATACAAAAAAAAAAAAAAAAAAAAAAAACAAGATAGCAAATATTATACAGTGTAGTATTACAAAAAAATGTAATTATTACAAAACTGTTTGATAAGAATTCAAAATAGTGTTGTGCCTACGGAGACTACTGAAGAGAACATGAATGTATGAACAAATAAGACGCAGTGTGGAAGCATACATGAACAAGAAGATGCTGTACAAAAGATAATGAAAATATAGAAAATATGAATGGATTGAGAAGGTATGGAATGAGAAGGTATGGACCTGCAAGACTAAAAGAATATGTATAAAATAAAATAAAAACAAAAATTTCATACAAATTAAGAGAATAAAAAATATTATTTCATTAAAATAGCGGCGCAATTTCCAAAGAAATGTCCGAAAGAAGGGGAATGACCAAGCATCGAAATCCAATAGCGGAGAAAAGTTCAGGAAAAGTGGCTGATAGAGCAAGATGTATCAAACGGTAGAACTTCGACCTTGCAACGTGTCATTTTGAGCCCCATACATTTAGAGGTACTACACACACCTTAATCACATAATCACTATGAATGGGGCATTGTTTTATTGACAAATTAACACGCTTCAACATGATCAAACTTGTCCAACATACTATCAATCTGACCGACGGAAGCTGGAAGTATGCTGATGACTTCATAACCCACGCCATCTTACGTTTTCCTTCACGGCGTCTCCTGGACCTCGAGCTTACTCGCCTACATCTTGCTCTATCAGCAACTTTTCCTGAACTTTTCTCCGCTAGTGGATTTCGACGCTTGGTCATTCCCCTTCTTTCGGACATTTCTTTGACTCGTCCGTTAATTGTGAAGACCAGTGATAATATAGACATGCTTACAATACCTTCTAAGAAACTGTATTGTATCTTCAACCGCTCGACTAACTCTCTGCCTGCAACGTCACACACATATTGGCATGACGTTGACGCTCTCTCGCTGTCCTCGCGCATTAACTGGACGGAGGTTTATCAGCTTCCCTCGGCCAAGAAAGATGGTGATGTCCAGTACAAGATTCTACACAACGTTCTTCCCTCTCTCGCCGTTCTTCACCACCTTAACCCTGATATTCCGTCTTCGTGTGGATGGTTTGCGGAGAAAGGAACTATCACGCATTTATTCATCCGATGCCCCCTTATCCAGCCGTCCTTGGACCTTCTTCATCGTCTCATCGCTTGCCTTCTTCCGACAGTCAAGATTGACTTTAAACTCTATTGGGCTCTGGTTCCACATGCGCGGGGTCGTTGCAGGGAGGCAGTCCGTTTTTCTAATTGTTTGATTATAGGTTTGAAAAGTACTTTGTATTGGTTGTATAGGAAATGTTGTTTTTATGACCCTATTTCCTTTTGGGTACTCAGGATTAAAAGTAAAATCTTGTTGGAATATGAATTTGATAAAATGCATAATAATTTGTTTGCTTTTAATAAGCGTTGGTCTTGCAATGATGCAATTTTTCTTGTTAATGGCGATAGGTTTACATGGTTGATTTAAAATGTAGGTTTTGTGCCTAGATTCTATTGTAATACTTGGCCTATTTTATTTTGCTGTACTTATTACTTAAATGTTAAACGTTTGTGCTGGTTTGATATACAGTTTAAGGCTCTTTTTCTTTTTGCTTCAACACACAAAATATTTTTCAGGTTCTTTTTTGCTTCCTTGACAATTGTTTTGCTTGTATTTGTTGTGCTTGCATACATTATGTATTCTATTTTGTACTTTGTTTTTATTGTAAACATTTGACTTTGATGTATTATTAATTTTGTAAAATCTCAACTGTTTCTATCATGTCTTCCCACAACTCATTTGGTTTTGTTCCGCTTTATTCATTCTCAGCAACATCTCAAACTTGTAGGAGCTGAACCACTTTTCTTAGCCTTCAGTCTTAGTCTGAGTTTAGCCACAAGCAGCTGATGGTCACTGCCGCAATCAGCACTTGGTCTTGTCTTGACATTCTGGAGTGATGTCTGCCACTTCTTCTTCTTCTTCTTCTTCTTCTTCTTCTTCTTCTTCTTCTTCTTCTTCTTCTTCTTCTTCTTCTTCTTCTTCTTCTTCTTCTTCTTTTTTTCTTAGGTAGGTTGTGTATTTTTTGGGCTCCGGATTTGTTCTTTTGTGTGTGTTTGCTGACCTTCGTTGTCCTTGATCTTTTATAGGTTGTATCTCTTTGATGCACTGATTACTTTAGACCACTTCTCGCTTTGTCAGGTTTATTAATTTTTCCGTTTTTTGAGGTGTTTTTTAAATTTTTTTTTAAGGGGGGTTGTGTGTTGCTTTTCGTATTGGCTGTGCTGTATGGCCAGCCAATCGGATCGCCATGTACAGGGCCTAGCGCAAGGCCCTATTGGTAACCCTACTATTGTAGGGGTTGAACAGTTTAAACACGTAACAAGGAACAATCGCGTCTCCTTTAGCGCCATTAACAATGTCTCGATTCAAACCTACATTGATGCGTTCGTAAAGAACATTCCACCAGAACAAGTTGTTTCTGCATCACGGATTTCGAATGGGCGTACAGTCATCTATCTCAATTCTAAAGAGTGTGTGGTGAGTGCGGTAAATCGTGGTATGACCTATGAGGGGTCATTCGTTGAATTGACCCCTCTCGTGCACCTTACCACTAAGATTATTCTATCCAATGTGTACCCTGAAATTCCCAATTCTGTTCTGGTGGAGAACTTAGGTTCATTTTGTAAAGTTGTTTCCCAGTATAGGCTCATTCCACTCGGGTTGAAAAATAAGAAACTGACACATGTCATGAGCTTTCGGCGACAAGTCCAAGTACTAATGAACCCGAACGTCACCCCTCCCGACCACATTATTTCATTCACTCGGGGACCAATTACCGTGTGTTTGTCTCGACCGAGTCTGCGCGCTGCTTCAATTGTGGGGAATTTGGACACATTTCGCGCGCTTGTAAGAAGCCAAAATCTCAAGCTTACACCATCCATGCTAACACTGCCCCACCCCCAACGACCTTGGACAAACCAACTACATCGACAGATGACCGACTCACCATCAAACCGACCCCCGCTACTGGAGTTAAGCACACTACCCCACCCCCGCCCCGCCTTGTTCGGACGATTGCTAGTTTATCTCGCGACGCACCCCTTCCTGTTGAGGTGCCCCAATCCGCCCATTCGCGTCCCACGTCCCCCCAGCCTAATTGTTCCTTGTTGAACCAACCACCCTCTGTAGTTTCATCAGCCCTTCAACACAGTCCACCGGGGGTTAAGGGTCCCCAAATTGTTGTTATAGGTGAGGGTGGGGAACCCTCCCCATCTCATAAACCTGGCTCCCCCAAACCCACTACCCCCTTATGGAGGGAACATCCCTTGCCCATGAGGACCTTTTCAGATGTTGTTTCCAAGCGGAAACTGACTGCAGCCTCACCTGCTGTAGAGATTTCCAATACCCTTACACCACTCAAGACCCCATCCCCTCAGAGGAAAATGCAGAAGAGGGCCCTTACCCCTTTGGTGAACAAGTCCCCTATATACACTAACACAGGCCCTTTGACACCCCGACTCCTGACGCCCCCCCCCCCCTCCACCCCATTGTCCTCGATGGAGGACCCCGCCGCAGACTTGACAGATACTGACTCTATGACTTGGGAGGATACCCAGTCCCAGACTGACGAGGAGTCGATACATGAAGAGACCCTCCCTCTCACACCAGGCCTCCTGTCGGCATCTAACATTATTAAGTTTTTAGCTTCGGTAAAAGGCAGGAAAAAAACCAGCTCAAATAGCGCGCAAGTACACTTCCAATATTCCTGGTTTAGTGAAACAATTGAAGCCCTTGAAGAATAGTCCGCTATTCAAGAAAAGCATGCAGCAGAAGATTTATAAATTAGTTAGACGTGTAGTATAGCTTGTTTTGTTTTTGTTGTTTTTTGTTGTTTACAAAAACAAAAAAAAATACGCATGGCTTTGTTTATGGTTGGTTGCTTTTCTTTTGTGATGACTTTGTCACTGCTGACCCTTAAACCGCCGTCACACCTAGCTACGCTCTCGCGCCGCTTGCACTGCGCTCCTAATCCCCATTCATAAAATTGGAAGCGTGTGGAGGACGTGGGTAGAGCGGCGTTCATTGTCGCTATTAGGGAGTTTTCGATCGCTGAGACGAGGGCCGTTGACCTGTCGTCCCAGTGAAGTACCACATTGAGTTGACTAGGCACGTTGACTGTTGTTCTTTACCTTTTCGATTTCACACGACGACGCGCGTTCAAGTCTCTGGACAGTTACGTCATGCAGTGCTCGTGCGAACTTTACAGAGGGTTTTAAGATCTAATACAGTCAAACCCGTGTATAGTGACCACCAGATGGAAACAAGAAAGAATGGCCGCTCTAAACAGGTGACCTTTATAGACAGATTCTATAAAAAAAATCTTATAAAGTCAAACCTCTGAATAATTATATTGACCAGTCAATTGAAACAATACAATTGACACTTAATTACAAGTGACCTTTATAGACAGGTGCCAACATATTGTTTTCAGTCAAACCTGTGTATATAATGACCACCAAAGGGATATGAATAATTGGCCAATATAAACAGGTGTCCATTGCAGACAGTTCCAAAATACCGTTTACAGTCAAACCTGTGCATAAAGACCACCAAAGGAAAACAAGAAAATTGGCCGCTATTATCAGGTGATCATTATAGACAGGTTCCGAAATATCGTTTACAGTCAAACCTGTGTATAATGAAAACCAAAGGAAAACAAGAAAATTGGCCGCTATAATCAGGTGACCTTTATACACATGTCCCGAAAAGTCGTTTACAGTCAAACCTGTGTATAACGACCGCCAAAGGAAAACAATAAATTGGCCGCAATAAACAGGTGTCCTTTATAGACCAGTTCCATCAAATCATATACAGTAAACTTTGTATGGTGACCACCCAAGCGCAACAAGACATGTGGGCGCTATAAACAGGTGACCTTTACAGACAAATTCCATAACACAGTGTACTGTCAAACCTGTGTATAGTGACCACCCAAATGAAACCATGGAAGTGGGCGCTATAATCAGGTAACTTATTATTGACAGACTCCATGAAATTAAAATGCGATAGTCAAACCTGTGTATAATGACACCCAATGCAGACAAGAAGAGTGGACGCTATAAACAGGTAACCTTTATAGGCAAGTTCATTTAAATCATGTAGTTACAGAGACCACAACAGAGAAACAAGAAATATACAGCTATAGGACGTTGTGTTCCGTAGCCAAATATAGTGCTTATTGTCACAGATCTAGACCGACGGCAAGATATCTGGTACGAACGACGGTCACGTAGATGCGCATGCGCACTGCTTCAAAAAATGACGTCACCGTACCAGTCCAATAGTGAACGTACAAATCGAAAAGTCCATATTGTTTAGATCGTACACTTTTCTTGGCCGCTCTCGCGGCGCTCGCACTGCGTCCAAATTAAATTAGCAAATTTGCAACGCAGTGGGCAATGAATGGGAAGATTATCTCACATGCGTCAATAGATATCCTTCCATGAATGCACAGACAATAGCTCGCTGAACAAAAGAGCAGGACGTAGGAGTTCGGCGTTCGCTTTCGACATGTCGAAAATGAAATTGGGTCTTCGGCGACCTAATCTTTTGTTCAGGGGCTATTGTATGTCCATGCATGGGAGGATATATTTTCACACAAGTGTCATTATCTTCTCATTCATTCCCAAGTTGAACAAAAGACATTCTTGCACATCTATTCCAGCACTTGTGATCTGCTAGTGGACGCTATATAGGCTATAGATTGCGCAGTTTGGCACGTTTCAGCTATAGGTAAAATGATGTCACAAGTTAAAATAGCGTCCGGGCAAAAATACATTTGGGGAAAACTCATTTTCTGGCTAAAACGTGGCATGGCGGCATAAAACTTATATGAGGCTCCAATGAATGGGGACATACGCACACCCTATGTATGCATTATGAACACAGATAATTGTTTTGTCCCAAATCTCGGCGTCAAGTTCACAACGTGCACCCCCCCCCCCCCCCCCCCCCAACCCGTTCGCAAGGCCACGATGTTCATACACAGACCATCGATATACATTTTTATATCGATGGTACAGACACCCCAAGTTCCCCAAAAGTATGTTTACAAATTACATTTGTCTGAATTGCATAATAACAATCATTATGATACTACTACTACTACTACTACTACTACTACTACTACTACTACTACTACTACTACTACTACTACTAATAATAATAATAATAACAATGATAGTAAACAATAATAACCCTCCCCCTTGCTTCATCCCCCTCCACCCCACTTTTCAAAACAGATCTACGCCAAGAGCATGCGTAGTGTGCTAGTAGGAAACGCACTGAGTGTGTTCAACTACATGCGTACATGGTAAAGGATCGCAGAGAGCGTGGCGAGAGCGTAGAGCAAACGGCCTCGTCTCATTGTTATGAGCTATTGTAATAGATGCACGGAGCGTGCACAGTGACTAGCTCGGAAAGCGTGGTCAAAGCGTACGGAGAGCGTGGTAAGATCGTGGTAAGAGCGTGAACGAGCTACCATTGTGTCATTAATCGCTCGATTTGTCGGCGCTTCCACTGCGCTTTGATCAAAATGTTTTGTTTTTTTCTAAGTATATACGAGAACGCAGGAGAAGCGTGGCTTGGGTGTGACGGCACCATTATGGTGCCGTCACACCCAAGCCAAGCTTTCGCCACGCTTTCCGAGCTATTCACTGTTCACGCTCCGTGTATCTGTAACAATAGCTCAGAACAATGAGACGAGGCCGTTTGCTCTACGCTCTCGCTACGCTCTCGCCACGCTCTCGACACGCTCTCTGCGATCCTATACCATGCACGCATGTAGTTGAACTTTGAACTGTTTTAGTGTTTCATCATCATTAATTACAATTTTCTTGAAGTCTGACTTGGAGTTGGAGTTCACTTTCATTTTATATAGACCCAAGTGCTAGCCTATAGCCTTAGCTAGGCTATGGAATTTTCATGGAGTTAATTGGAATAGCCATTGTTGGTAAGTAGATCAAAGTCTAGGCCTAAACATTAAAAACAGTTAGATTGTCTTTCTCGTAGACCTAGCTACCAGTGAAATGTTTCCAATGTAGAATATAAAGCAAATAACCACCTTTTGGTATCAGGCGATGGCAAACCATCACTTCCTCGGCGATCTGAATGTATACGCTATCTTTCCTCAGCTTCGCTTCGGAAAGATAGCTACATCCAGATCGCCTTGGAAGTGATAGTTTTTCCCATCACCTTCACCAACGGTAATTATTTGCTTACTATCATTGCTGTTAGTATTATTATTATTATTATTAGTAGTAGTAGTAGTAGTAGTAGTAGTAGTAGTAGTAGTAGTAGTAGTAGTAGTATCATAATGATTGTTATTATGCAATTCAGACAAGATCGGCCAAGAGATCGGCCAAGAAAAGTGTACGATCTAAACAATAGCGTCCTCCACACGTCCTCCACACGCTTCCAATTTTATGAATGGGGATTAGGAGCGAAGTGCAAGCGGTGCGAGAGTGTAGAGCGGTGTGACGGTGGTTTTAACACGGGTGGGTGCTCGGCGCTATCGCAGAATGTGTCTTTTAAAGTTTTTGTTGATCATTTGACCTCTAACCCAGATATAGTTTTCTTGCAAGAAACTTATCAGCTAAATGAAAATAGCTCTTGTTGGAGGGAATGGTCTTATGTTCCTTTTTGTTCGCCGAGCTTCTCTCGTGGGTCAGGAGTGACAAAGTTACTGAATAGCTCAAAAATAAAGTGTTTGTCTTCACTTTCTGTTTGTGATGGGTATATTTTATATCATAAAATTTGTTTCAATAGGGCTATATATTACATTTATAATACACTCATCCCCCAGGATGATCGGCATGCTTTACGTACCATAACAGCCCTTCATAATCATGTTTTTAGCTGTATTGATGGTACTATTGTCATTGGGGGTGATTTTAATTGCACGGAGAATCCAGTACTTGATCGTTTTCAAGAATGTATTTAATTATTTTTCGCTTTGTGATGCTTGGCGTAGAATGAATCCTGGTGTAAAGAAATTTACTTGGTTTAGAAATAATTTGGCTAGTGTTTATGGGGCTTCTAAGTCTAGGCTAGATCGTTTTTATGTTCCGCTATGTTTATTTTCTTCTATTCATTCTTGTGATATTATTCCTTGTTCCCTTTCTGATCATTCAGCGGTGCTGTTGAAATTTAAGCCCCCTTCATCCATTCGTGAAGGAAGTGCATATTGGCACTGTAATAATACTTTATTAGAGGATGAGAATTATAGGGAAATAATAAAATCATTTTGGTTAGATTGGCAGAAGGAAAAGTCTAATTTTTTTGAAGTTGATTCTTGATGGGACTTCGGTAAAGTTCATATTAAGTCTATTACTCACATGTATAACGCTAAGATTAGGCAAGAAAAACGGTCAGCTTTATTTGATATTAATAGGAGGATTGATGAACTTCAGTCTACTTGCTGAACAAAGAGATGCACTTAATTTATTATTTAAAAATGAGGCACAGGGTGCTCTCATTAGGTCTCGCTTTAGATACACCAATGAAGCTGATTCTTGTTCTAGTTTCTTTTTTAATCTTGAAAAGCCGAATTCAAATTCTAAGAATATGTCTCGTATTCGTCTCCCTTCTGGTTGTATAACAAAACATCCGAATGAAATAAGAATGCATGTTCGTAATTTGTTTGAGTCTTTATACTCGTCTTCTTATGTCGATCAGAGCGCTCTTGAATACTTATTACCCGATTCCAATGTTTATGACCCCTCCCTAGGGGATCTTGAAGACCCTCTTTCGGAGGAGGAGTTTGATGTTGCAGTACAGCATCTTGGCAAGAATAAGTCGCCCGGTTTAGATGGGCTCACATCAGAATTTGTTCAGGTCTTTTGGCCAACTTTACGTGATGATTTTTTTTCTGTTATTTGTTCGTCCTTTTAGTCTGGAGCTCTGCCTCCCTCTCTTAGACGGGCAGTTATAACTTTGCTCCCTAAATAAGGAGATTTGGCCGATGTATCTAATTGGCGCTCCGTTTCTCTTTTAAATACGGATTATAAAATTGTTGCCAAGGTGCTTGCTGGCAGGCTAACGCAATATATTAGCAACATTATTGGTGAGGATCAAACCTATTGTATTCCCGGCCGCTCAATTTATGATAATATTAATTTAATTCGTGATGCTATTTTGTATGCAAATACTGAAGATATACCCTTGGCCTTGATTAATTTAGATCAGAAAAGGGCTTTTAATAATGTGGATCACTCTTACTTGTTTAACGTAATCAAGAAAATGGGGTTTGGTGATCGTTTAATTTTGTATATACAGACTTTGTACGAGGGTGCTGAGAGCCTTATTAAAGTAGGTTGGTCACTGACTTCCCCCTTCCTTTTTGAGAAGGGAATTCGTCAGGGGTGCCCCCTCTCAGGAGAACTGTACTCTATACTATTGCAATCGAACCTTTTTTTAGTTACTTTAAGGAAAACTTTGATTAATCATGGTTTATGTATACCTGAAACTAATGTGAATTGTGCTATATCTGCGTATGCAGATGATATAACTGTTTTTTATCACTTCGAACCCAGGGTTTACTGCGGTTGAGAAGGCTTATGATTTGTTTAGTCGCGCCTATGCGGCATGCCTTAATACACAAAAGTCTCAGGATGGATGGGGCGCAATGATTCGCCCTTGCATTTTATGTGGAATAATGAAGGTCTCCCGTTTCTTGGAGTTCATTTAGGAAACACAATTAACTATGTGCCTCAGAATTGGAGTAAGTGTAAAGATAAATTAATAAAAACGTTTGCTTCTTGTTCTCGGCTTGTTTACTCTTTGTCTTTTAAAGGAAAAGTTTAAATTGCAAATCAGTTGGCATCCTCTAAGATCAGTTGGTTACAATTATAACCAACTATTTATTAAAACTTAAACCAATTATTTGATAAATAATTTTAACCAACCCTGGTTGATTAATAAAAGTAACCAACAGTTGCTTACATTTTCATCTATGTAAACAACTGTTGGTTAAAGTGATACCTGTAAAGTGTCAGATATTGCACAAATTGACATTTGAGACTTCAATCCTATATCAATATCATTGTAAAATACAATTGAAAGATTTGTGAAAGTTTGAAAGAAAAAGAACACTGTTTACCTAGTGAAAAAAACGAATATTGAGTTCATATTTTATCACCGAATACTGATGGTCTGCCATACATTTGTCGCAGTAATGAATGATCCGTTTGAGATATTCGCACCCGTGTATGTTTACACACGTAGTACAGAATTCATGGAATTTGCAATCGCTCGGCTCAAAGTTCAATCTCCGGAATGTTCTCACGCGTGATGCATGCGGACGTTCTCAGCTAGGACAATTGTACTTTTTATCAAAAGCGTTAATCAACGTGATTGAAATAAAAGATTTAAATGATAATTATCTTCATGCTAAAGGGACATTTGAAAAAATCAAACCCTATTTTATTCTTCTTTTACCATAAGCTAAACAACACGGTAAAAGAGAAACGAGGAAGCTCCAAGTAATTTTCGTGGATTTGGACAGTTAAAGGTATGACTTTAATTTTATTATCCAATCAACAATTGTTTGCAGGTAAGCCAAACAAAATTTACAATACTATTCTAATGATGAATTTTAATAATACATTTGAAACCGTTAAAATTCCCACAATATTTTGAATATTGAGAAATGGTAGGCTGATATCTATGTGGTGGAAGTGAAAGATGATTTTGCAAAAATACAATGGATACATATGGTTTAGCAATCCTACAACAGAAAGATACTGTACACTTAAGATTCCACTCAAAAACAGGAATACATTACGCCATTATGATTGCCGATTCCCTGCCTGGTAAGCATGGTAACGATGTACCGTAATGCTGCTGCAGACTAGTCCCGACTCGTCCCGGGCTGGCAGCGCAGCGCGCTGCATGCATGCAGCAATCACTTGGAATTTGCCCGGGGTTGCATGGGGGAATTGGCGGTCACGTCACGGCGATTTTAACACATTATTCAACATATTGTGGGAATTCTAACGGTTTCAAAATAATGTACTATAAAAATTAACCAATAGATTGGTATAGTAAATATTTGTTTGGCTTACCTGCAAACGCTTTAATGAGGAATTCAAAACCCAACTGCTTGAGTATTTCTGTTACAGCTTCCATGATGCTCAATTCTAGCCGAAATAATATTGCTGCGATTCCTTGTTTCTCATTGGCTAATTTCATGTCACATGATCAAAACTTTTAACCAACTTCGAACGGCGGTAATTCCACATTATCTTTAACGAACGTATGCAGAACGATCTTTAACAAACACCATTTTTAACCAACCATGTCACTTTAACTAACGATTGGTTATTTATTTCAACCAACCAGTTTTAATACATGAACATTTTACCAGTGTTTTGAGAGTGTATTATTGAATCGTCTGTTCCCATCCTTATTATTGAATTTTGATTTATACTGGTCCCTTGTTCCGTGCGCAGGTGGTCGTAGCAGGGAGGCAGTGCGCCTCGCCAATTTTGTGATTATTAGTTGCAAGTGTGTCATATATACTTTGTTTCGTACGAATACTTTTTCCAATCCCGTTATTATTTGGCAGCATCGGTTAAAAAGCAGAATTTTGTATGACTTTTATTATTATCATTTGTGCCACAATATTGATGCTTTTCTTAAAACATGGTCACATAATTATACTATGTTCCTTTTCGATGATTGCTCATTGTTTTGGTTGTTTTAGAGTTGCATCTACCTTATGTAGGTGTGTTTGTTTATTATGATGTATTGACTTTACATTGTTTTCTTTAATAACAATGTTTATCCTTGTATAAACCATTGTAAACAAACTCTATTGTTGTTTTATGTACTATTCTTTTATTGTAAACCTATGACTTTGATTTATAATTTGTAAATAAAGATATCCTTTTGAAAAGTCAAAAAGTCTTCTTCTTCTTCTTCTTCTTCTTAATACTGCAAACAATCTCCGCATGATGCGGATATACAGTTGCAGGACTCTTTTTAACCATGATGTTGTCTATCTGGTTTCTCGCTCTATCACCTGGGCCCCGTTGCAGAAAGAGATACAATCGATTGTAAGTCACAATTAATTGTAAGTTAGATCATGTGTTCTCAATGCGCGAATCTGATTGGTTGAAACGCGCAAAGTTTCTGACTTACAATCAATTGTAACTTACAATCGATTGTATCTCTTTCTGCAACGAGGCCCAGGACTCATCTATGTCCACAGTCTCCATGGGTGGCACTCAAACCATGTGTTTCCAATGATGAAGTTGTTTGCCTCACATAATTATTCTAGTCTATCCCCTCTCTCATTTCTGCTGCCAAGACCATACTTCCCAATGCACTCAGATTTCTCCCTAGTTTTTGCAATCTTTGCGTTTCAATCAACCAACATGATGAGGAAATCTTTCCTAGGTATGCTATCTACCACGTCTTGTACTTTCTTGTAGAATTCAGTAATTGCATCATCTGATGCATCTGCTGTTGGTGCGTATACCTGAATGATTGAGATATTCATGGGGTGCCCTTGCAACCTTACAGGCATAATTCTCTCATTGATCGGATTGTATCCCAAGACACATATTTAGCTGTAACCTTCTTTGTGATGAAGCCCACTCCCCCACGTTTCCTTCCACTTTCTTTCCCGGAAAAGATTACTGCATTTCCTTCGTCCGTCGAATCTGCCTTGCCTGAGCTACCATGATTCTGATATTCCTAAGACTTTAATATCACTTGCAGCCATCTCTTTCTCTACGATTCCCACCTTCCCATCTGACAAACGCGACCGATTAATAATGGTGGGTGGCCAGGTCCTTCCATCGCTGCAGTACAGAAGCCAGAATCATCAATGCTGACCTGCCCTCTGCTCCTCCGTAGCCACCCCCTGCTTGAAAAAAAAAATAGCCAAAGAATAGCCAAAAAATAGTCCCCGAAAATACATTTATTTGCTATTTTTATTTGAAAAAATTGTATAAAAATAGTTTTAAAATAGTACGAAAAACAGCAAAAAAATATATTTTTACTATCGATATTTGGAACGCGAAATCAATATTTAAAAAATGTATTTTTTTGCTATTTTTTTGAAGAAAATAAAAAAATAAATATATGTTTAGGCTATTTATTGGCTATTTAAAAACTATTTTTGAAGGAGAAAAATAGCTTAAAATAGATTTTATGGCTATTTTTCCAGACAAATCTTGAAAAACTATTTTCTGCTATTTTTCTTGAAACCATATTTGAAATTGTCGTTTAATTTTCAATCAAAGTAATTCACACTAATTACACTTTGCTACGTTTGTGTCATTAATTGTTTTTGCTATTTGAATGAGGAAAAATCATAGATATGTACATGTTTGCATTTTTAGCAGAAGATCGAGTGTCTGACATCTTATTAAAAATAATGCGAGCACATGCACACACCAAATTGTATAGATGGGACAGCATGGTATGAATTTCAGTGACTAGCTATCAAATAATTTTATAGTTAGTATCGATTATAGAGAAAGACATTTTAGTAAATGAATAGTAATTAGTGATGGCTGATATGGATGCATGCAAGGAATACTATTAAAAAACACTATCTCACCAAAGACTTCCAATTTCACCCATATTGATGAATAAGCATGCTGTGTGCACTAGCTGCATTCCCTCCAAAATTTAAATGGCAAACTTGAATATTGCATCATGGGATATCACATGACAGAAACTAACCAACTAGAGATAACCATGCTTTTTTCTTCTTTCTGTATTGCAATTTGTACTGTACGAGATACACATGTGCAGTCTGTACATACATTGTATATTGTGAAAGTCGCTGCATGCAATGTCCGGGTCATTTGTATGTTTGTGCGTGTATGTATGTATGTGTGAGTGTGTGTTTTTGATGTTCATCTGTATTATCATTTGGAGGAATAAAAACAATTCTGAAAAAAAAGTGTGTGTGTATGTGTGTGTGTGTGTGTGTGTATGTGTATGTGTGCGTGCGCGCGTGTGTGTGTGTGTCTCCGTGTGTTCTATTCAAAGATCAGCTATTATGTCAGCCAGCCATGATCTTATCATCAAAACAACATCACAACAACCACAGAAAATAAAACAGAGACAAAGACAACAAATGTATTGATAAATCATGTGCACAGCATGACGTTGTTGGGGCACTTATTATTAGGGCCATGCCCCAGGTGACCCCCCCCCCCCCCCCCCCCGAAATAAAGAATAAAGTGTCCACTGTCCAACCCGTCGGTGGAGAGGGATCCAATTCAAACACATTTGTTTTGTTTTTGTTTTTTTGGGGGTTGGGGGGGGGGGGATCCCACACAAAAGTGTCCCCTTACCCCCCCCCCCCCCCCCCTGAGTGGATGGGGGGAGGTTCCTTTAGAATAAAATTTTAAAAAACAATGTGGGGAGGGGGGGGGGGTCCCCCACTCAAACGACACATTTTATTCTGGTATTACATGGCAATGCAATTAACAATCGCAGTTTGGCAAGAATACTAGATGGGATTATGTTGCCTAACAACACACACACAAAAGATATAACAGTCTATTGTCTATTCATATGTTTTCAAAGCATCAATTTCAACTGCGGGCAGTGAAAGATCATCTAGTCTCAAAGTAAAAACAACTATTTTGAAGGTTAATTATTGACAATCGTGTTTTTACCCTCTTACTATGCCTCTTTGACATTATATTCATCATTTTTTCCCTGTCATTTTCTGAATTATTGGGGGGGGGGGGGGGGCATAACGATATGTTTGCCCCCCCCAATATTGGGAGGGCGACTGCCCCCAAGATCAACGCCTCTGCTCTCAACCCCCCCCCCCCCCCCCCCAGCCCCCCCAAAAAAACTCTGACCCTTGAATATGACGATAAATGGAGGTCCCGTGTATCCCATCGATCCTATTTAATGGCCGTAAAAACCTGATTCACTAGTGTTAAAGAGTTATATGCTAGAAACTGATACGATGTACATACATGTGTATTCTGTTGGTCGCACATCCGGGTATTCCGTGACCCCGCATGCACACGTCTGCACTGCACTGGAGTGAAAACGCTATGTTTTCACTCCAGTGAGTCACGTGAACAAAACAATGACCCGGAAGTGACGTGATGCCGACCCAGAGAATACTCCAGTGGCGCAATAACGTGCTCTGACTATTTGGCAGAGGTGTTGGGCATGCAACCTATAATTAGGTGCACACTTTATTATGGTTTTCATTATTTTGTAAATGATTTCTTCATATGGTTTTGTACTGTTTTTGTCAAAATATTATTGGAGTCTCGGGCACAAGGCCCCTGTGACCCCCGTAGCCGGAAATACGCGTAATTTACAAAAACGGGACTGATGCCGATCGTGACCGATATCAAGACCGCTGGTTGACTTGTGTTAGCATGAGGGTGTGGGGGGGGGGGGGGGGGGGGGGTCGCCAAGACCAATCATGGCCGAGACTGAGACCACTTGAGTTGTAGGAGGAGGGGGGGGGGGGGTGTACGTCGCCAAGACCAATCGTGGCCTGGGAACGGGACTACTGGTTTAGTTGGCCGAGAACCATAAAAGTGGACCTTTCTGAATGGGCCGGGGGGGGGGGGGGGGGGGGGGGAGGCTGGGTGCGTACCAAACGCTTTCCCCTAGCTACGGGCCTGCGTAGCTACACTAATGCTATGTTTGTTTATATGTGCAGGCTGCTGGGTTGGGCAAGCTGGAAGAGCTGACAATTCTCCTGAATGATGAGGATATCAAAGAGTCCGTCGATGGACATGATAGCAGGAAGAATGGTGCCCTGCACTACGCGGCATGCTGCGGCAATCTGAAGGTGGTACAGCTGTTATTGGACCATGGCGCAGGTGGGTCACTTAACATCATGATGTGTGTGTATGTGTTTACTTATAAATGTGTTTGTTTGTATGAGAGTGATCGTATGTGTCTATGTGTGTGGGCATGTTTGTGCATGTTTATGTTTATGTGTGTGTTTGTATACTGTATGTGATTGTTCGCACATGGAAAAGTGAGTTTGTGTGTGGGTGTATGGGGGGGGGGGTTGGTGTGCGTAAGTTTGTGCATTTGTC
>JBAMJV010008643.1:0-33701 GCA_037951105.1 Echinarachnius parma
TTTATTCGATGGTTTTTTAAACAATTTAAAAATGCCTACACTTTTCCGAACATTTTCAGAAGAGGTTTTTAAAATGTTGTTGATGATCTTTCTATTTCATCATTATTTCAACAAAACGTTACTTGCAAAATGTTTGAAGGATCTCGGAATCGGCTTTGAAAACTTTTCACCGACACCCCCCGTAAAAAAATCCTCATCCACATCCCCTCATGAAAAATCTTCACTGACACCCCCCCGAATAATCTTCACCGTCGCCCCCCTCGAACAATCTTCACCGACATCCCCCTCGAAAAATCGTCACGGACACTCTCCTCCTCCCCGAAAAATCCTTACAGACACCCCATCTCAAAAAATCCTCACAGAGACCCCACCTCGAAAAAATCTTCACCAATAACCTCTTCTCGAAAAATCCTAACCGACACTCGAAAATGTTGGTCGACGACCCCCCCCCCCCCCCTCTGAAGAAAAACTCTGAGTACGCCAGTGTTACTATGCATGCACTGTTAATATATAGGACTTATCAAGTGAGGTTCACATATAATTACTTAAGCGTGATCTATAGTTACATTGTCAACATCCACATACACTTACTTAGAACTCTAAATGTTCTCACATACCTCATTGTAATTGTCTTAATCAATATCCAGGACAGGGGCACGTTTTGTTAATAATTAACAAGGGAGGAATTTGAACTGTGTACAAAGTCAATGCAACGGGTGAGCGAATTTTAACTAACAACAGACCTTGCTGTCAATGTAATTCATTTCCCTCCTTATAGATAAAATAATGACCGCATTTGTAATGTATTGTCGCCACGTTTATTACAATATCTGCCAAGTGTATTTGTCTGTTTGGTTGAAAGGACAGAAAAGATCAGAGGGGTCAAAATATTATTTACTACATTTTTTATTTTTGAAAGTGATCCGCTATTCTATAAGTTTTCTTAAAACGTGTATTAGATTATTAGAAGGATTAACTATCGTAAAAATGATCTATATTTTCATATCGCAATCACGCAGGCGCGTAGCTAGATGGGGCATGGGGGCATAGGCGTACTCAGGGGGGGGGGGGGGGGTTCAACCCCCCACCCCCTTTCTCTACCAATCGGTCCTGGTCTCGGCCTCAACATTTTGGACCGGACCTGGTCTCGGTCTCGAAAATGTTGGAGGTACTTGGTCTGGGCTTCGAACACTTTCTATAATTATTCACCCCCCCCCCCCGCTGAGAGAAATTTTTCTGACGAAATAACCCCTCCCCCCCCCCTCTTGAAAAAAAACCTGTGTACGCCACTGCATGGGGGCACGGGGGTATTTTATCTTTCCTCCGAGTATTTTCCTCTCCATAACTACTCTTCCTGTAAATTATAACCCCCACCCTCCCCCCGCGGCTCACTGCTCTCACTGTATCTAAAGCAAACGTGATGATGTAGATTTTGATTCATCCATGCAAGAGTTGGCATATTTCCCTTCAACAGATCTCGAATTATGTCAGATTGTATATAAATTTACAAAACCCCATTTGTGCCGATTTTGCGTATTTGCACTGAAAATGGTTATGTACATTCGTTGCACACATTTGGTATTCTCACTAATTATTATGGTATAATAACGATGCAATTGTATTTGTCACTGCTGATGTTAGAAAGGTTAACAATGATTACACATGGTAAGATCTCCCTAAAAGCAACTTTACATAATAACTTTGACATAATAATGACATGTTTGGTAAGTCATGTAATGCAAAGAACGTATGGCACAAAGTGGAATTTTATATTTTGCAAACAATCGACCATATCTCAAGACTGACAAACAATTAAGGTCAAATAAAAACCATCAGAAAGTCCGATTATCGTTCTTTGATATAACATCAACTATGTTTATTAACTATGTATGTAAATTACCTTCATACCTTAACAAATAGTTTATAACTGTACCATTCTATTTGAGACACACTGTATTTTCATCCCATGTGTTTTCATACATCACAATAAAATATTGCTACGGCATGAATTCACTTCTCGGTTTAAATAAGACCAATTATGACGCAATGGGACTATAGCGGCCTTCGACTTTTTTAACATTTGTATAGCGCCCCCTCTTTTTTTGGGTATTTACTTAGCCAATATTTCACAAATCATTGTATTTTAGCTCGGTATATAGACCGTCTGCTAAAGCTTTTGCTTATAACGGCGATCTTCTGCTCTCTTTCTTTATACACGCAATGGCCCGACGTATTTACTCTTACTCATGAATAAGTATTTTATTCTATATTTTGTGTACTGTTTGCGTTCCTGATATTCTATATCATTATCCATATTTGTTGTAACTGATTTGTTTATTGATTGCAGAAAAAAGACTTGTGTTCCAAAGTTCAAGTGGTTGAGCGGATTTGAAATTGGTTTTTATCTTTTTCTTTTACACACAATACTCTTTATATTTACGGAATGATAACATGAGTTATGAGTTTGCATGCAGCAGACTTCAAGGAAGTAGCAGAAATTCATTTCATGTATAAGACACAAGACAATATATAATAATCGTGTGCGAACGCACAATTCCGAGGCAGGAGTAACATACTACATTGGCTATTTGAAGTTTTAAAGCGATACTGGAACTTGTAAGGATTTTCTTCAAACGTGTAATTTATATGAAATTGTTATTTTATTGTGACATGTTTATTGGAATACATCTTTTGCAAACGGAAAATTCAAACTTTGTCTATCATCATTCATATTTGTAAATTCTTCTTCAAGATAAAAATCGGCATTACGAATTAACGTAAACATATGATGGATTATTCAAATGAGGTATCGCTAATAGAGGCAGCAATACATGGGGAGGATGTAATAAACCGTTTGATACGTCACGGCACTGATGTACTCAGGTGAGTCAAGTTTAGTTAACATGGTTAAGCCCAACGAACTCAGAGCCGATTGGACCCAACCAACCGTTTTTCTAGTCAGGCTAGATTCGAGCTCGAATTATTTTTTCTTAAAAAGTATGCCCAAATCGTTGTAGTTTTGCGTTGGGAGCGTGTGCAGAACGACTAAATTTATATTCATACGGCTAAACATGACATGTAAGTTATACAAAGTGTATCGTTTTGCTTTCTGTCATAATGCAGAAAACATGGATAAGTTCGTGTCTGAACGGTAAGAGATTGCGCTGGCAATTTTGCATATTAACGTCGTGTTTTGTTGCATTGTATTGCATTTCTAAATAATCAAGTTCATCATAACCATTAAAGATTAGATATATACTATTAAAAATACATTATCAAGCTTTCCAGTGATGCAAGAATAGTTAAATAATATCTCACGATAATCTTTAAACAAGAAGCCATGGTATTTCACAGGATAAATGCGCCCCAAATCCGGCTATACTGCACACACTCCGCTGGCATAACGATTTTAGATGATATGGATGAAGCCTAATACTTGTCAAATAAAAATGCTTCAGACCCTGCTAAATAGAGCCCTAAAAATAGTATGTGAAGTAGATTATCGCTTTAGTATAGACAAAGGTTGTTCCACATGTTACAAGTTGAATGTGCGCTAAGGTAAAGAAAGACCTTATTATTCTTCTTTTTAAGCTCCTAAATAATTTATTGCTCGACACTTTTTTCATTTGAAATTAACTATAAGGTATTCAATTATGGACTTAGAAACAATCAACGTACAATCCAACTTCCAAATTTATTTAGCATCGCAATTATTCAATAACTTCCACAAAATATAAAACTTGAAACCAGAATATCTTTGTTTGCTCTCTACCCAGGTGTATAAATGGGTACCTGGTCCGGTGAAAATTAGCTTGGTGCACCCATAGGGTTGTCCGCTAGTATGCTCCCCGGGGAGTTGAGAATGTGTACAATATCATGTGCGGGTCTGAACTGTACCAAATGACCATGGATAATAATAAGCGCTTTGAGCACCTTGTATTAGATGGATTTTGCGCAATAAAAATATCCTATATTATTATTAATATTATATTGCTTTCCCCCTTAAACTATATCCATTTGTTTTAATAGTAATCAGGTTTCCCATAAAGCAGAAATTAATTACGACTTTTGATTTGTCAGACTTTATGTTCATTTAACTGTACTGCACTTTTTTTTTAAAAATAAGCTTCTTTGTTGTAACTTAATTAAAGTTTATTTTGTATTTTTGTAAAGAAATATTTTATTTTGTTTAATTTGTTGTTTTTTCTGAATTTTGTATGTATACGGATTTGCTGAAAAACAGCCCGACGGCCGTGTTTACATAAATAAAACAAACAAACAAACTTAGTTACAGTGTCCAAAACCTCAAAACTTACTTGGAACTCTAGTGGTTCTCCCATACCTTATTATATTCAAATTAACAATAAAAGCACGGGACAGGTTTTGGTTTTTCAAATTTCCATTTCGTTCAAAAGATATTTACGATTGAAGTGTTCAGATATGAATTGTTGACGAGATAATGTTACGCCGTGTATAAAATAAGTACAATGAGTTAGTGAATTTAATTTTGCATTTTTCGCTCATATCTCAGCCAAAAAACAGCCAATTAATAAAATATGACATTTTCACACATTACTAAATCACTCATCGCTTTTTGGACTTGCCAACAAAGTTACTAGATGCCTTTAAACAACGTGATACAAATTTCTATTTTCCGATCGGAATTCTCTCGACCCATTTTACAACATTTCACTTCTGACCGTCCCCGATTCTAAAGCAAACTGTGTATAACCAATATTGAACTAAATTACAAATAATGTATTATCTGAAGGGGAAGTACTCATGCAATGTAATTACACTAACAATAATAACTATAATTTAACAATAAGAGTACACTCTAAAAACACCCGGGTCAGACTGACCCGGAAAAGAGTCCGTTGGGGCCACACTCCATTCCGGGTCAAAACATGACGAGGAATGGGGTCAGATGCGACCCTATTCCGGGTCTTCATGACCCTATTCCGGGTCATTTTTTGACCCTGAACGGAGTGTGGCCCCAACGGACTCTTTTCCGGGTCATTTCTGTCCCGGGTGTTTTTAGAGTGTAATATGATAGATTAGAGTTGAGTTTCCGAACATTTTCGAACCGGCTCCTGTCCGTTGGTCAGGGGTGGAGCCACGGGGATATACGAAACTATCATTTGCAATGGACAGCTCCAAGACACGAATCAGCTCCGAGCCGACGTACCTTTATTTACCATATTGCTTCGATACGTACCACATGACCAAATAGTATCAAGAGCAAATAGTGGTGGGGTGATGGGGTAAACGGGTAGTTCAGTTATGTTATAGAGGGCGCTGCACGAAATAAATTGTTGTGAGATAATGAAAAACTGAGTGTAAAATTTGAGAGAGCATACTATTCTAATGACAGAACAAACTTTATTTGATCAAAATCGGTTCAGAAACGGCTGGTATATCAATAAATGTATCCGATCGGAATAAAACTGAGCCCAGATTTATTCGATGGTTTTTTAAACAATTTAAAAATGCCTACACTTTTCCGAACATTTTCAGAAGAGGTTTTTAAATTATTGTTGATGATCTTTCTATTTCATCATTATTTCAACAAAACGTCACTTGCAAAATGTTTGAAGGATCTCGGAATCGGCTTTGAAAACTTTTCACCGACACCCCCCGTAAAAACATCCTCACCCACATCCCCCCATGAAAAATCTTCACCGACACCCCCCCGAATAATCCTCACCGACGCCCCCCCTCGAACAATCTTCACCGACATCCCCCTCGAAAAATCGTCACGGACACTCTCCTCCTCCCCGAAAAATCCTTACAGACGACCCCCCCCCCCCCTCTGAAGAAAAACTCTGAGTACGCCAGTGTTACTATGCATGCACTGTTAATATATAGGACTTATCAAGTGAGGTTCACATATAATTACTTAAGCGTGATCTATAGTTACATTGTCAACATCCACATACACTTACTTAGAACTCTAAATGTTCTCACATACCTCATTGTAATTGTCTTAATCAATATCCAGGACAGGGGCACGTTTTGTTAATAATTAACAAGGGAGGAATTTGAACTGTGTACAAAGTCAATGCAACGGGTGAGCGAATTTTAACTAACAACAGACCTTGCTGTCAATGTAATTCATTTCCCTCCTTATAGATAAAATAATGACCGCATTTGTAATGTATTGTCGCCACGTTTATTACAATATCTGCCAAGTGTATTTGTCTGTTTGGTTGAAAGGACAGAAAAGATCAGAGGCGTCAAAATATTATTTACTACATTTTTTATTTTTGAAAGTGATCCGCTATTCTATAAGTTTTCTTAAAACGTGTATTAGATTATTAGAAGGATTAACTATCGTAAAAATGATCTATATTTTCATATCGCAATCACGCAGGCGCGTAGCTAGATGGGGCATGGGGGCATAGGCGTACTCAGGGGGGGGGGGGGGGTTCAACCCCCCACCCCCCTTTCTCTACCATTCGGTCCTGGTCTCGGCCTCAACATTTTGGACCGGACCTGGTCTCGGTCTCGAAAATGTTGGAGGTACTTGGTCTGGGCTTCGAAAGTTTTCTATAATTATTCACCCCCCCCCCCCCGCTGAGAGAAATTTTTCTGACGAAATAACCCCCCCCCCCCCCCCCTCTTGAAAAAAAACCCGCGGCTCACTGCTCTCACTCTATCTAAAGCAAACGTGATGATGTAGATTTTGATTCATCCATGCAAGAGTTGGCATATTTCCCTTCAACAGATCTCGAATTATGTCAGATTGTATATAAATTTACAAAACCCCATTTGTGCCGATTTTGCGTATTTGCACTGAAAATGGTTATGTACATTCGTTGCACACATTTGGTATTCTCACTAATTATTATGGTATAATAACGATGCAATTGTATTTGTCACTGCTGATGTTAGAAAGGTTAACAATGATTACACATGGTAAGATCTCCCTAAAAGCAACTTTACATAATAACTTTGACATAATAATGACATTTTTGGTAAGTCATGTAATGCAAAGAACGTATGGCACAAAGTGGAATTTTATATTTTGCAAACAATCGACCATATCTCAAGACTGACAAACAATTAAGGTCAAATAAAAACCATCAGAAAGTCCGATTATCGTTCTTTGATATAACATCAACTATGTTTATTAACTATGTATGTAAATTACCTTCATACCGTAACAAATAGTTTATAACTGTACCATTCTATTTGAGACACACTGTATTTTCATCCCATGTGTTTTCATACATCACAATAAAATATTGCTACGGCATGAATTCACTTCTCGGTTTAAATAAGACCAATTATGACGCAATGGGACTATAGCGGCCTTCGACTTTTTTAACATTTGTATAGCGCCCCCTCTTTTTTTGTATCACTTAGCCAATATTTCACAAATCATTGTATTTTAGCTCGGTATATAGACCGTCTGCTAAAGCTTTTGCTTATAACGGCGACCTTCTGCTCTCTTTCTTTATACACGCAATGGCCCGACGTATTTACTCTTACTCATGAATAAGTATTTTGTTCTATATTTTGTGTACTGTTTGCGTTCCTGATATTCTATATCATTATCCATATTTGTTGTACCTGATTTGTTTATTGATTGCAGAAAATAAAGTCTTTGAAATGAAATGAAATGACTTGTGATCCAAAGTTCAAGTGGTTGAGCGGGCTCGAACCTGGTTTATATCTTTTTCTTTTACACACGATACTCTTTATATTTACGGAATGATAACATGAGTTATGACGTTTGCATGCAGACTTCACGAAAGTAGCAGAAATTCATTTCATGTATAAGACACAAGACAATATATAATAATCGTGTGCGAACGCACAATTCCGAGGCAGGAGTAACATTGGCTATTTGAAGTTTCAAAGCGATACTGGAACTTGTTAGGATTTTCTTCAAACGTGTAATTTATATGAAATTGTTATTTTATTGTGACATGTTTATTGGAATACATCTTTTGCAAACGGAAAATTCAAACTTTGTCTATCATCATTCATATTTGTAAATTCTTCTTCAAGATAAAAATCGGCATTACGAATTAACGTAAACATATGATGGATTATTCAAATGAGGTATCGCTAATAGAGGCAGCAATACATGGGGAGGATGTAATAAACCGTTTGATACGTCACGGCACTGATGTACTCAGGTGAGTCAAGTTTAGTTAACATGGTTAAGCCCAACGAACTCAGAGCCGACTGGACCCAACCCAACCGTTTTTCTAGTCAGGCTAGATTCGAGCTCGAATTATTTTTTCTTAAAAAGTATGCCCAAATCGTTGTAGTTTTGCGTTGGGAGCGTGTGCAGAACGACTAAATTTATATTCATACGGCTAAACATGACATGTAAGTTATACAAAGTGTATCGTTTTGCTTTCTGTCATAATGCAGAAAACATGGATAAGTTCGTGTCTGAACGGTAAGAGATTGCGCTGGCAATTTTGCATATTTACGTCGTGTTTTGTTGCATTGTATTGCATTTCTAAATAATCAAGTTCATCATAACCATTAAAGATTAGATATACTATTAAAAATACATTATCAAGCTTTCCAGTGATGCAAGAATAGTTAAATAATATCTCACGATAATCTTTAAACAAGAAGCCATGGTATTTCACAGGATAAATGCGCCCCAAATCCGGCTATACTGCACACACTCCGCTGGCATAACGATTTTAGATGATATGGATGAAGCCTAATACTTGTCAAATAAAAATGCTTCAGACCCTGCTAAATAGAGCCCTAAGAATAGTATGTGAAGTAGATTATCGCTTTAGTATAGACAAAGGTTGTTCCACATGTTACAAGTTGAATGTGCGCTAAGGTAAAGAAAGACCTTATTATTCTTCTTTTTAAGCTCCTAAATAATTTATTGCTCGACATTTTTTTCATTTGAAATTAACTATAAGGTATTCAATTATGGACTTAGAAACAATCAACGTACAATCCAACTTCCAAATTTATTTAGCATCGCAATTATTCAATAACTTCCACAAAATATAAAACTTGAAACCAGAATATCTTTGTTTGCTCTCTACCCAGGTGTATAAATGGGTACCTGGTCCGGTGAAAATTAGCTTGGTGCACCCATAGGGTTGTCCGCTAGTATGCTCCCCGGGGAGTTGAGAATGTGTACAATATCATGTGCGGGTCTGAACTGTACCAAATGACCATGGATAATAATAAGCGCTTTGAGCACCTTATATTAGATGGATTTTGCGCAATATAAATATCCTATATTATTATTAATATTATATTGCTTTCCCCCTTAAACTATATCCATTTGTTTTAATAGTAATCACGTTTCCCATAAAGCAGAAATTAATTACGACTTTTTGATTTGTCAGACTTTATGTTCATTTAACTGTACTGCACTTTTTTTTAAAAATAAGCTTCTTTGTTGTAACTTAATTAAAGTTTATTTTGTATTTTTGTAAAGAAATATTTTATTTTGTTTAATTTGTTGTTTTTTCTGAATTTTGTATGTATACGGATTTGCTGAAAACAGCCCGACGGCCGTGTTTACATAAATAAAACAAACAAACAAACTTAGTTACAGTGTCCAAAACCTCAAAACTTACTTGGAACTCTAGTGGTTCTCCCATACCTTATTATATTCAAATTAACAATAAAAGCACGGGACAGGTTTTGGTTTTTCAAATTTCCATTTCGTTCAAAAGATATTTACGATTGAAGTGTTCAGATATGAATTGTTGACGAGATAATGTTACGCCGTGTATAAAATAAGTACAATGAGTTAGTGAATTTAATTTTGCATTTTTCGCTCATATCTCAGCCAAAAAACAGCCAATTAATAAAATATGACATTTTCACACATTACTAAATCACTCATCGCTTTTTGGACTTGCCAACAAAGTTACTAGATCCCTTTAAACAACGTGATACAAATTTCTATTTTCCGATCGGAATTCTCTCGACCCATTTTACAACATTTCACTTCTGACCGTCCCCGATTCTAAAGCAAACTGTGTATAACCAATATTGAACTAAATTACAAATAATGTATTATCTGAAGGGGAAGTACTCATGCAATGTAATAACACTAACAATAATAACTATAATTTAACAATAAGTGTAATATGATAGATTAGAGTTGAGTTTCCGAACATTTTCGAACCGGCTCCTGTCCGTTGGTCAGGGGTGGAGCCACGGGGATATACGAAACTATCATTTGCAATGGACAGCTCCAACACACGAATCAGCTCCGAGCCGACGTACCTTTATTTACCATATTGCTTCGATACGTACCACATGACCAAATAGTATCAAGAGCAAATAGTGGTGGGGTGATGGGGTAAACGGGTAGTTTAGTTATGTTATAGAGGGCGCTGCACGAAATAAATTGTTGTGAGATAGTGAAACACTGAGTGTACAATTTGAGAGAGCATACTATTCTAATGACAGAACAAACTTTATTTGATCAAAATCGGTTCAGAAACGGCTGGTATATCAATAAATGTATCCGATCGGAATAAAACTGAGCCCAGATTTATTCGATGGTTTTTTAAACAATTTAAAAATGCCTACACTTTTCCGAACATTTTCAGAAGAGGTTTTTAAAATGTTGTTGATGATCTTTCTATTTCATCATTATTTCAACAAAACGTTACTTGCAAAATGTTTGAAGGATCTCGGAATCGGCTTTGAAAACTTTTCACCGACACCCCCCGTAAAAAAATCCTCATCCACATCCCCTCATGAAAAATCTTCACTGACACCCCCCCGAATAATCTTCACCGTCGCCCCCCCTCGAACAATCTTCACCGACATCCCCCTCGAAAAATCGTCACGGACACTCTCCTCCTCCCCGAAAAATCCTTACAGACACCCCATCTCAAAAAATCCTCACAGAGACCCCACCTCGAAAAAATCTTCACCAATAACCTCTTCTCGAAAAATCCTAACCGACACTCGAAAATGTTGGTCGACGACCCCCCCCCCCCCCCCCCCCCTCTGAAGAAAAACTCTGAGTACGCCAGTGTTACTATGCATGCACTGTTAATATATAGGACTTATCAAGTGAGGTTCACATATAATTACTTAAGCGTGATCTATAGTTACATTGTCAACATCCACATACACTTACTTAGAACTCTAAATGTTCTCACATACCTCATTGTAATTGTCTTAATCAATATCCAGGACAGGGGCACGTTTTGTTAATAATTAACAAGGGAGGAATTTGAACTGTGTACAAAGTCAATGCAACGGGTGAGCGAATTTTAACTAACAACAGACCTTGCTGTCAATGTAATTCATTTCCCTCCTTATAGATAAAATAATGACCGCATTTGTAATGTATTGTCGCCACGTTTATTACAATATCTGCCAAGTGTATTTGTCTGTTTGGTTGAAAGGACAGAAAAGATCAGAGGCGTCAAAATATTATTTACTACATTTTTTATTTTTGAAAGTGATCCGCTATTCTATAAGTTTTCTTAAAACGTGTATTAGATTATTAGAAGGATTAACTATCGTAAAAATGATCTATATTTTCATATCGCAATCACGCAGGCGCGTAGCTAGATGGGGCATGGGGGCATAGGCGTACTCAGGGGGGGGGGTTCAACCCCCCCACCCCCTTTCTCTACCAATCGGTCCTGGTCTCGGCCTCAACATTTTGGACCGGACCTGGTCTCGGTCTCGAAAATGTTGGAGGTACTTGGTCTGGGCTTCGAACACTTTCTATAATTATTCACCCCCCCCCCCCCCCCCCCCCCCCGCTGAGAGAAATTTTTCTGACGAAATAACCCCCCCCCCCCCTCTTGAAAAAAAACCTGTGTACGCCACTGCATGGGGGCACGGGGGTATTTTATCTTTCCTCCGAGTATTTTCCTCTCCATAACTACTCTTCCTGTAAATTATAACCCCCACCCTCCCCCCGCGGCTCACTGCTCTCACTGTATCTAAAGCAAACGTGATGATGTAGATTTTGATTCATCCATGCAAGAGTTGGCATATTTCCCTTCAACAGATCTCGAATTATGTCAGATTGTATATAAATTTACAAAACCCCATTTGTGCCGATTTTGCGTATTTGCACTGAAAATGGTTATGTACATTCGTTGCACACATTTGGTATTCTCACTAATTATTATGGTATAATAACGATGCAATTGTATTTGTCACTGCTGATGTTAGAAAGGTTAACAATGATTACACATGGTAAGATCTCCCTAAAAGCAACTTTACATAATAACTTTGACATAATAATGACATGTTTGGTAAGTCATGTAATGCAAAGAACGTATGGCACAAAGTGGAATTTTATATTTTGCAAACAATCGACCATATCTCAAGACTGACAAACAATTAAGGTCAAATAAAAACCATCAGAAAGTCCGATTATCGTTCTTTGATATAACATCAACTATGTTTATTAACTATGTATGTAAATTACCTTCATACCTTAACAAATAGTTTATAACTGTACCATTCTATTTGAGACACACTGTATTTTCATCCCATGTGTTTTCATACATCACAATAAAATATTGCTACGGCATGAATTCACTTCTCGGTTTAAATAAGACCAATTATGACGCAATGGGACTATAGCGGCCTTCGACTTTTTTAACATTTGTATAGCGCCCCCTCTTTTTTTGGGTATTTACTTAGCCAATATTTCACAAATCATTGTATTTTAGCTCGGTATATAGACCGTCTGCTAAAGCTTTTGCTTATAACGGCGATCTTCTGCTCTCTTTCTTTATACACGCAATGGCCCGACGTATTTACTCTTACTCATGAATAAGTATTTTGTTCTATATTTTGTGTACTGTTTGCGTTCCTGATATTCTATATCATTATCCATATTTGTTGTAACTGATTTGTTTATTGATTGCAGAAAAAAGACTTGTGTTCCAAAGTTCAAGTGGTTGAGCGGATTTGAAATTGGTTTTTATCTTTTTCTTTTACACACAATACTCTTTATATTTACGGAATGATAACATGAGTTATGACGTTTGCATGCAGCAGACTTCACGGAAGTAGCAGAAATTCATTTCATGTATAAGACACAAGACAATATATAATAATCGTGTGCGAACGCACAATTCCGAGGCAGGAGTAACATACTACATTGGCTATTTGAAGTTTTAAAGCGATACTGGAACTTGTAAGGATTTTCTTCAAACGTGTAATTTATATGAAATTGTTATTTTATTGTGACATGTTTATTGGAATACATCTTTTGCAAACGGAAAATTCAAACTTTGTCTATCATCATTCATATTTGTAAATTCTTCTTCAAGATAAAAATCGGCATTACGAATTAACGTAAACATATGATGGATTATTCAAATGAGGTATCGCTAATAGAGGCAGCAATACATGGGGAGGATGTAATAAACCGTTTGATACGTCACGGCACTGATGTACTCAGGTGAGTCAAGTTTAGTTAACATGGTTAAGCCCAACGAACTCAGAGCCGATTGGACCCAACCAACCGTTTTTCTAGTCAGGCTAGATTCGAGCTCGAATTATTTTTTCTTAAAAAGTATGCCCAAATCGTTGTAGTTTTGCGTTGGGAGCGTGTGCAGAACGACTAAATTTATATTCATACGGCTAAACATGACATGTAAGTTATACAAAGTGTATCGTTTTGCTTTCTGTCATAATGCAGAAAACATGGATAAGTTCGTGTCTGAACGGTAAGAGATTGCGCTGGCAATTTTGCATATTAACGTCGTGTTTTGTTGCATTGTATTGCATTTCTAAATAATCAAGTTCATCATAACCATTAAAGATTAGATATATACTATTAAAAATACATTATCAAGCTTTCCAGTGATGCAAGAATAGTTAAATAATATCTCACGATAATCTTTAAACAAGAAACCATGGTATTTCACAGGATAAATGCGCCCCAAATCCGGCTATACTGCACACACTCCGCTGGCATAACGATTTTAGATGATATGGATGAAGCCTAATACTTGTCAAATAAAAATGCTTCAGACCCTGCTAAATAGAGCCCTAAAAATAGTATGTGAAGTAGATTATCGCTTTAGTATAGACAAAGGTTGTTCCACATGTTACAAGTTGAATGTGCGCTAAGGTAAAGAAAGACCTTATTATTCTTCTTTTTAAGCTCCTAAATAATTTATTGCTCGACACTTTTTTCATTTGAAATTAACTATAAGGTATTCAATTATGGACTTAGAAACAATCAACGTACAATCCAACTTCCAAATTTATTTAGCATCGCAATTATTCAATAACTTCCACAAAATATAAAACTTGAAACCAGAATATCTTTGTTTGCTCTCTACCCAGGTGTATAAATGGGTACCTGGTCCGGTGAAAATTAGCTTGGTGCACCCATAGGGTTGTCCGCTAGTATGCTCCCCGGGGAGTTGAGAATGTGTACAATATCATGTGCGGGTCTGAACTCTACCAAATAACCAGGGATAATAATAAGCGCTTTGAGCACCTTGTATTAGATGGATTTTGCGCAATAAAAATATCCTATATTATTATTAATATTATATTGCTTTCCCCCTTAAACTATATCCATTTGTTTTAATAGTAATCAGGTTTCCCATAAAGCAGAAATTAATTACGACTTTTGATTTGTCAGACTTTATGTTCATTTAACTGTACTGCACTTTTTTTTAAAAATAAGCTTCTTTGTTGTAACTTAATTTAAGTTTATTTTGTATTTTTGTAAAGAAATATTTTATTTTGTTTAAAGGGGTAGTTTAGTTTTGGTAAGGCTGAACTTGAGTAGCTAAAACCTGCACAGTAACATTATAAACTAATATTTATAACTCCACCATGCTCGAAAGGTATACAAAATTACAAACGACTAAGTAAAAAGCCTGTTATCATTCAAAAAGAGCCATTGAAACACAAGAGGGCGCTTTTTTAAAAGGCATTGGTTTCAACCCTTTTTCATACAAGATTATGCATGTGATGTTTTATTGATATAATGATTAAATAGCGAGATCATCAACAACTATTTAAAAAACGCTTTTTAAATTTTTTGAAAAAGTGCAAGCATTTTAATTTTTTTTTTAAAAATCATCTAATTATTTGGGCCCCAAATAATTATAAGATCAGATATATTTATTGATATTTCAGCCGTTTCTGGGTCGATTTTGACCAAATAAAGTTTATTCTGCCATTAAAATTGCATGTTCTCTCAAATTCGACATTCAGTTTTTCATTACCTCACAACAAAATTGTGATGTGCAGCGCCCTCTCTACCAAAACTAAACTACCCCTTTAATTTGTTGTTTTTTTCTGAATTTTGTATGTATACGGATTTGCTGAAAAACAGCCCGACGGCCGTGTTTACATAAATAAAACAAACAAACAAACTTAGTTACAGTGTCCAAAACCTCAAAACTTACTTGGAACTCTAGTGGTTCTCCCATACCTTATTATATTCAAATTAACAATAAAAGCACGGGACAGGTTTTGATTTTTCAAATTTCCATTTCGTTCAAAAGATATTTACGATTGAAGTGTTCAGATATGAATTGTTGACGAGATAATGTTACGCCGTGTATAAAATAAGTACAATGAGTTAGTGAATTTAATTTTGCATTTTTCGCTCATATCTCAGCCAAAAAACAGCCAATTAATAAAATATGACATTTTCACACATTACTAAATCACTCATCGCTTTTTGGACTTGCCAACAAAGTTACTAGATGCCTTTAAACAACGTGATACAAATTTCTATTTTCCGATCGGAATTCTCTCGACCCATTTTACAACATTTCACTTCTGACCGTCCCCGATTCTAAAGCAAACTGTGTATAACCAATATTGAACTAAATTACAAATAATGTATTATCTGAAGGGGAAGTACTCATGCAATGTAATTACACTAACAATAATAACTATAATTTAACAATAAGAGTACACTCTAAAAACACCCGGGTCAGACTGACCCGGAAAAGAGTCCGTTGGGGCCACACTCCATTCCGGGTCAAAAAATGACGAGGAATGGGGTCAGATGCGACCCTATTCCGGGTCTTCATGACCCTATTCCGGGTCATTTTTTGACCCTGAACGGAGTGTGGCCCCAACGGACTCTTTTCCGGGTCATTTCTGTCCCGGGTGTTTTTAGAGTGTAATATGATAGATTAGAGTTGAGTTTCCGAACATTTTCGAACCGGCTCCTGTCCGTTGGTCAGGGGTGGAGCCACGGGGATATACGAAACTATCATTTGCAATGGACAGCTCCAAGACACGAATCAGCTCCGAGCCGACGTACCTTTATTTACCATATTGCTTCGATACGTACCACATGACCAAATAGTATCAAGAGCAAATAGTGGTGGGGTGATGGGGTAAACGGGTAGTTCAGTTATGTTATAGAGGGCGCTGCACGAAATAAATTGTTGTGAGATAATGAAAAACTGAGTGTAAAATTTGAGAGAGCATACTATTCTAATGACAGAACAAACTTTATTTGATCAAAATCGGTTCAGAACGGCTGGTATATCAATAAATGTATCCGATCGGAATAAAACTGAGCCCAGATTTATTCGATGGTTTTTTAAACAATTTAAAAATGCCTACACTTTTCCGAACATTTTCAGAAGAGGTTTTTAAATTATTGTTGATGATCTTTCTATTTCATCATTATTTCAACAAAACGTCACTTGCAAAATGTTTGAAGGATATCGGAATCGGCTTTGAAAACTTTTCACCGACACCCCCCGTAAAAACATCCTCACCCACATCCCCCCATGAAAAATCTTCACCGACACCCCCCCGAATAATCCTCACCGACGCCCCCCCTCGAACAATCTTCACCGACATCCCCCTCGAAAAATCGTCACGGACACTCTCCTCCTCCCCGAAAAATCCTTACAGACGACCCCCCCCCCCCTCTGAAGAAAAACTCTGAGTACGCCAGTGTTACTATGCATGCACTGTTAATATATAGGACTTATCAAGTGAGGTTCACATATAATTACTTAAGCGTGATCTATAGTTACATTGTCAACATCCACATACACTTACTTAGAACTCTAAATGTTCTCACATACCTCATTGTAATTGTCTTAATCAATATCCAGGACAGGGGCACGTTTTGTTAATAATTAACAAGGGAGGAATTTGAACTGTGTACAAAGTCAATGCAACGGGTGAGCGAATTTTAACTAACAACAGACCTTGCTGTCAATGTAATTCATTTCCCTCCTTATAGATAAAATAATGACCGCATTTGTAATGTATTGTCGCCACGTTTATTACAATATCTGCCAAGTGTATTTGTCTGTTTGGTTGAAAGGACAGAAAAGATCAGAGGCGTCAAAATATTATTTACTACATTTTTTATTTTTGAAAGTGATCCGCTATTCTATAAGTTTTCTTAAAACGTGTATTAGATTATTAGAAGGATTAACTATCGTAAAAATGATCTATATTTTCATATCGCAATCACGCAGGCGCGTAGCTAGATGGGGCATGGGGGCATAGGCGTACTCAGGGGGGGGGGGGGGGTTCAACCCCCCCACCCCCTTTCTCTACCAATCGGTCCTGGTCTCGGCCTCAACATTTTGGACCGGACCTGGTCTCGGTCTCGAAAATGTTGGAGGTACTTGGTCTGGGCTTCGAAAGTTTTCTATAATTATTCACCCCCCCCCCCCCGCTGAGAGAAATTTTTCTGACGAAATAACCCCTCCCCCCCTCTTGAAAAAAAACCCGCGGCTCACTGCTCTCACTCTATCTAAAGCAAACGTGATGATGTAGATTTTGATTCATCCATGCAAGAGTTGGCATATTTCCCTTCAACAGATCTCGAATTATGTCAGATTGTATATAAATTTACAAAACCCCATTTGTGCCGATTTTGCGTATTTGCACTGAAAATGGTTATGTACATTCGTTGCACACATTTGGTATTCTCACTAATTATTATGGTATAATAACGATGCAATTGTATTTGTCACTGCTGATGTTAGAAAGGTTAACAATGATTACATATGGTAAGATCTCCCTAAAAGCAACTTTACATAATAACTTTGACATAATAATGACATTTTTGGTAAGTCATGTAATGCAAAGAACGTATGGCACAAAGTGGAATTTTATATTTTGCAAACAATCGACCATATCTCAAGACTGACAAACAATTAAGGTCAAATAAAAACCATCAGAAAGTCCGATTATCGTTCTTTGATATAACATCAACTATGTTTATTAACTATGTATGTAAATTACCTTCATACCGTAACAAATAGTTTATAACTGTACCATTCTATTTGAGACACACTGTATTTTCATCCCATGTGTTTTCATACATCACAATAAAATATTGCTACGGCATGAATTCACTTCTCGGTTTAAATAAGACCAATTATGACGCAATGGGACTATAGCGGCCTTCGACTTTTTTAACATTTGTATAGCGCCCCCTCTTTTTTTGGTATCACTTAGCCAATATTTCACAAATCATTGTATTTTAGCTCGGTATATAGACCGTCTGCTAAAGCTTTTGCTTATAACGGCGACCTTCTGCTCTCTTTCTTTATACACGCAATGGCCCGACGTATTTACTCTTACTCATGAATAAGTATTTTGTTCTATATTTTGTGTACTGTTTGCGTTCCTGATATTCTATATCATTATCCATATTTGTTGTACCTGATTTGTTTATTGATTGCAGAAAATAAAGTCTTTGAAATGAAATGAAATGACTTGTGATCCAAAGTTCAAGTGGTTGAGCGGGCTCGAACCTGGTTTATATCTTTTTCTTTTACACACGATACTCTTTATATTTACGGAATGATAACATGAGTTATGACGTTTGCATGCAGACTTCACGAAAGTAGCAGAAATTCATTTCATGTATAAGACACAAGACAATATATAATAATCGTGTGCGAACGCACAATTCCGAGGCAGGAGTAACATTGGCTATTTGAAGTTTCAAAGCGATACTGGAACTTGTTAGGATTTTCTTCAAACGTGTAATTTATATCAAATTGTTATTTTATTGTGACATGTTTATGGAATACATCTTTTGCAAACGGAAAATTCAAACTTTGTCTATCATCATTCATATTTGTAAATTCTTCTTCAAGATAAAAATCGGCATTACGAATTAACGTAAACATATGATGGATTATTCAAATGAGGTATCGCTAATAGAGGCAGCAATACATGGGGAGGATGTAATAAACCGTTTGATACGTCACGGCACTGATGTACTCAGGTGAGTCAAGTTTAGTTAACATGGTTAAGCCCAACGAACTCAGAGCCGACTGGACCCAACCCAACCGTTTTTCTAGTCAGGCTAGATTCGAGCTCGAATTATTTTTTCTTAAAAAGTATGCCCAAATCTTTGTAGTTTTGCGTTGGGAGCGTGTGCAGAACGACTAAATTTATATTCATACGGCTAAACATGACATGTAAGTTATACAAAGTGTATCGTTTTGCTTTCTGTCATAATGCAGAAAACATGGATAAGTTCGTGTCTGAACGGTAAGAGATTGCGCTGGCAATTTTGCATATTTACGTCGTGTTTTGTTGCATTGTATTGCATTTCTAAATAATCAATTTCATCATAACCATTAAAGATTAGATATATACTATTAAAAATACATTATCAAGCTTTCCAGTGATGCAAGAATAGTTAAATAATATCTCACGATAATCTTTAAACAAGAAGCCATGGTATTTCACAGGATAAATGCGCCCCAAATCCGGCTATACTGCACACACTCCGCTGGCATAACGATTTTAGATGATATGGATGAAGCCTAATACTTGTCAAATAAAAATGCTTCAGACCCTGCTAAATAGAGCCCTAAGAATAGTATGTGAAGTAGATTATCGCTTTAGTATAGACAAAGGTTGTTCCACATGTTACAAGTTGAATGTGCGCTAAGGTAAAGAAAGACCTTATTATTCTTCTTTTTAAGCTCCTAAATAATTTATTGCTCGACACTTTTTTCATTTGAAATTAACTATAAGGTATTCAATTATGGACTTAGAAACAATCAACGTACAATCCAACTTCCAAATTTATTTAGCATCGCAATTATTCAATAACTTCCACAAAATATAAAACTTGAAACCAGAATATCTTTGTTTGCTCTCTACCCAGGTGTATAAATGGGTACCTGGTCCGGTGAAAATTAGCTTGGTGCACCCATAGGGTTGTCCGCTAGTATGCTCCCCGGGGAGTTGAGAATGTGTACAATATCATGTGCGGGTCTGAACTGTACCAAATGACCAGGGATAATAATAAGCGCTTTGAGCACCTTGTATTAGATGGATTTTGCGCAATATAAATATCCTATATTATTATTAATATTATATTGCTTTCCCCCTTAAACTATATCCATTTGTTTTAATAGTAATCACGTTTCCCATAAAGCAGAAATTAATTACGACTTTTTGATTTGTCAGACTTTATGTTCATTTAACTGTACTGCACTTTTTTTTTAAAATAAGCTTCTTTGTTGTAACTTAATTTAAGTTTATTTTGTATTTTTGTAAAGAAATATTTTATTTTGTTTAATTTGTTGTTTTTTCTGAATTTTGTATGTATACGGATTTGCTGAAAAACAGCCCGACGGCCGTGTTTACATAAATAAAACAAACAAACAAACTTAGTTACAGTGTCCAAAACCTCAAAAGTTACTTGGAACTCTAGTGGTTCTCCCATACCTTATTATATTCAAATTAACAATAAAAGCACGGGACAGGTTTTGATTTTTCAAATTTCCATTTCGTTCAAAAGATATTTACGATTGAAGTGTTCAGATATGAATTGTTGACGAGATAATGTTACGCCATGTATAAAATAAGTACAATGAGTTAGTGAATTTAATTTTGCATTTTTCGCTCATATCTCAGCCAAAAAACAGCCAATTAATAAAATATGACATTTTCACACATTACTAAATCACTCATCGCTTTTTGGACTTGCCAACAAAGTTACTAGATCCCTTTAAACAACGTGATACAAATTTCTATTTTCCGATCGGAATTCTCTCGACCCATTTTACAACATTTCACTTCTGACCGTCCCCGATTCTAAAGCAAACTGTGTATAACCAATATTGAACTAAATTACAAATAATGTATTATCTGAAGGGGAAGTACTCATGCAATGTAATAACACTAACAATAATAACTATAATTTAACAATAAGAGTAATATGATATAGATTAGAGTTGAGTTTCCGAACATTTTCGAACCGGCTCCTGTCCGTTGGTCAGGGGTGGAGCCACGGGGATATACGAAACTATCATTTGCAATGGACAGCTCCAACACACGAATCAGCTCCGAGCCGACGTACCTTTATTTACCATATTGCTTCGATACGTACCACATGACCAAATAGTATCAAGAGCAAATAGTGGTGGGGTGATGGGGTAAACGGGTAGTTCAGTTATGTTATAGAGGGCGCTGCACGAAATAAATTGTTGTGAGATAGTGAAAAACTGAGTGTACAATTTGAGAGAGCATACTATTCTAATGACAGAACAAACTTTATTTGATCAAAATCGGTTCAGAAACGGCTGGTATATCAATAAATGTATCCGATCGGAATAAAACTGAGCCCAGATTTATTCGATGGTTTTTTAAACAATTTAAAAATGCCTACACTTTTCCGAACATTTTCAGAAGAGGTTTTTAAATGGTTGTTGATGATCTTTCTATTTCATCATTATTTCAACAAAACGTCACTTGCAAAATGTTTGAAGGATCTCGGAATCGGCTTTGAAAACTTTTCACCGACACCCCCCGTAAAAAAATCCTCACCCACTTCCCCCCATGAAAAATCTTCACCGACACCCCCCTGAATAATCCTCACCGACGCCCCCCCTCGAACAATCTTCACCGACATCCCCCTCGAAAAATCGTCACGGACACTCTCCTCCTCCCCGAAAAATCCTTACAGACGACCCCCCCCCCCCCTCTGAAGAAAAACTCTGAGTACGCCAGTGTTACTATGCATGCACTGTTAATATATAGGACTTATCAAGCGAGGTTCACATATAATTACTCAAGCGTGATCTATAGTTACATTGTCAACATCCACATACACTTACTTAGAACTCTAAATGTTCTCACATACCTCATTGTAATTGTCTTAATCAATATCCAGGACAGGGGCACGTTTTGTTAATAATTAACAAGGGAGGAATTTGAACTGTGTACAAAGTCAATGCAACGGGTGAGCGAATTTTAACTAACAACAGACCTTGCTGTCAATGTAATTCATTTCCCTCCTTATAGATAAAATAATGACCGCATTTGTAATGTATTGTCGCCACGTTTATTACAATATCTGCCAAGTGTATTTGTCTGTTTGTTTGAAAGGACAGAAAAGATCAGAGGCGTCAAAATATTATTTACTACATTTTTTATTTTTGAAAGTGATCCGCTATTCTATAAGTTTTCTTAAAACGTGTATTAGATTATTAGAAGGATTAACTATCGTAGAAATGATCTATATTTTCATATCGCAATCACGCAGGCGCGTAGCTAGATGGGGCATGGGGGCATAGGCGTACTCAGGGGGGGGGGGGGGGGGGGTTTCAACCCCCCACCCCCCTTTCTCTACCAATCGGTCCTGGTCTCGGCCTCAACATTTTGGACCGGACCTGGTCTCGGTCTCGAAAATGTTGGAGGTACTTGGTCTGGGCTTCGAAAATTTTCTATAATTATTCACCCCCCCCCCCCGCTGAGAGAAATTTTTCTGACGAAATAACCCCCCCCCCCCCTCTTGAAAAAAAACCCGCGGCTCACTGCTCTCACTGTATCTAAAGCAAACGTGATGATGTAGATTTTGATTCATCCATGCAAGAGTTGGCATATTTCCCTTCAACAGATCTCGAATTATGTCAGATTGTATATAAATTTACAAAACCCCATTTGTGCCGATTTTGCGTATTTGCACTGAAAATGGTTATGTACATTCGTTGCACACATTTGGTATTCTCACTAATTATTATGGTATAATAACGATGCAATTGTATTTGTCACTGCTGATGTTAGAAAGGTTAACAATGATTACACATGGTAAGATCTCCCTAAAAGCAACTTTACATAATAACTTTGACATAATAATGACATTTTTGGTAAGTCATGTAATGCAAAGAACGTATGGCACAAAGTGGTATTTTATATTTTGCAAACAATCGACCATATCTCAAGACTGACAAACAATTAAGGTCAAATAAAAACCATCAGAAAGTCCGATTATCGTTCTTTGATATAACATCAACTATGTTTATTAACTATGTATGTAAATTACCTTCATACCTTAACAAATAGTTTATAACTGTACCATTCTATTTGAGACACACTGTATTTTCATCCCATGTGTTTTCATACATCACAATAAAATATTGCTACGGCATGAATTCACTTCTCGGTTTAAATAAGACCAATTATGACGCAATGGGACTATAGCGGCCTTCGACTTTTTTAACATTTGTATAGCGCCCCCTCTTTTTTTTGGTATTACTTAGCCAATATTTCACAAATCATTGTATTTTAGCTCGGTATATAGACCGTCTGCTAAAGCTTTTGCTTATAACGGCGACCTTCTGCTCTCTTTCTTTATACACGCAATGGCCCGACGTATTTACTCTTACTCATGAATAAGTATTTTGTTCTATATTTTGTGTACTGTTTGCGTTCCTGATATTCTATATCATTATCCATATTTGTTGTAACTGATTTGTTTATTGATTGCAGAAAAAAGACTTGTGTTCCAAAGTTCAAGTGGTTAAGCGGATTTGAAATTGGTTTTTATCTTTTTCTTTTACACACAATACTCTTTATATTTACGGAATGATAACATGAGTTATGACGTTTGCATGCAGCAGACTTCACGAAAGTAGCAGAAATTCATTTCACGTATAAGACACAAGACAATATATAATAATCGTGTGCGAACGCACAATTCCGAGGCAGGAGTAACATACTACATTGGCTATTTGAAGTTTCAAAGCGATACTGGAACTTGTTAGGATTTTCTTCAAACGTGTAATTTATATGAAATTGTTATTTTATTGTGACATGTTTATTGGAATACATCTTTTGCAAACGGAAAATTCAAACTTTGTCTATCATCATTCATATTTGTAAATTCTTCTTCAAGATAAAAATCGGCATTACGAATTAACGTAAACATATGATGGATTATTCAAATGAGGTATCGCTAATAGAGGCAGCAATACATGGGGAGGATGTAATAAACCGTTTGATACGTCACGGCACTGATGTACTCAGGTGAGTCAAGTTTAGTTAACATGGTTAAGCCCAACGAACTCAGAGCCGACTGGACCCAACCCAATCGTTTTTCTAGTCAGGCTAGATTCGAGCTCGAATTATTTTTTCTTAAAAAGTATGCCCAAATCGTTGTAGTTTTGCGTTGGGAGCGTGTGCAGAACGACTAAATTTATATTCATACGGCTAAACATGACATGTAAGTTATACAAAGTGTATCGTTTTGCTTTCTGTCATAATGCAGAAAACATGGATAAGTTCGTGTCTGAACGGTAAGAGATTGCGCTGGCAATTTTGCATATTTACGTCGTGTTTTGTTGCATTGTATTGCATTTCTAAATAATCAAGTTCATCATAACCATTAAAGATTAGATATACTATTAAAAATACATTATCAAGCTTTCCAGTGATGCAAGAATAGTTAAATAATATCTCACGATAGTCTTTAAACAAGAAGCCATGGTATTTCACAGGATAAATGCGCCCCAAATCCGGCTATACTGCACACACTCCGCTGGCATAAAGATTTTAGATGATATGGATGAAGCCTAATACTTGTCAAATAAAAATGCTTCAGACCCTGCTAAATAGAGCCCTAAAAATAGTATGTGAAGTAGATTATCGCTTTAGTATATACAAAGGTTGTTCCACATGTTACAAGTTGAATGTGCGCTAAGGTAAAGAAAGACCTTATTATTCTTCTTTTTAAGCTCCTAAATAATTTATTGCTCGACACTTTTTTCATTTGATATTAACTAAAAGGTATTCAATTATGGACTTAGAAACAATCAACGTGCAATCCAACTTCCAAATTTATTTAGCATCGCAATTATTCAATAACTTCCACAAAATATAAAACTTGAAACCAGAATATCTTTGTTTGCTCTCTACCCAGGTGTATAAATGGGTACCTGGTCCGGTGAAAATTAGCTTGGTGCACCCATAGGGTTGTCCGCTAGTATGCTCCCCGGGGAGTTGAGAATGTGTACAATATCATGTGCGGGTCTGAACTGTACCAAATGACCAGGGATAATAATAAGCGCTTTGAGCACCTTATATTAGATGGATTTTGCGCAATATAAATATCCTATATTATTATTAATATTATATTGCTTTCCCCCTTAAACATATCCATTTGTTTTAATAGTAATCACGTTTCCCATAAAGCAGAAATTAATTACGACTTTTTGATTTGTCAGAATTTATGTTCATTTAACTGTACTGCACTTTTTTTAAAAAATAAGCTTCTTTGTTGTAACTTAATTTAAGTTTATTTTGTATTTTTGTAAAGAAATATTTTATTTTGTTTAATTTGTTGTTTTTTCTGAATTTTGTATGTATACGGATTTGCTGAAAAACAGCCCGACGGCCGTGTTTACATAAATAAAACAAACAAACAAACTTAGTTACAGTGTCCAAAACCTCAAAACTTACTTGGAACTCTAGTGGTTCTCCCATACCTTATTATATTCAAATTAACAATAAAAGCACGGGACAGGTTTTGATTTTTCAAATTTCCATTTTGTTCAAAAGATATTTACGATTGAAGTGTTCAGATATGAATTGTTGACGAGATAATGTTACGCCGTGTATAAAATAAGTACAATGAGTTAGTGAATTTAATTTTGCATTTTTCGCTCATATCTCAGCCAAAAAACAGCCAATTAATAAAATATGACATTTTCACACATTACTAAATCACTCATCGCTTTTTGGACTTGCCAACAAAGTTACTAGATCCCTTTAAACAACGTGATACAAAATTCTATTTTTCCGATGGGAATTCTCTCGACCCATTTTACAACATTTCACTTCTGACCGTCCCCGATTCTAAAGCAAACTGTGTATAACCAATATTGAACTAAATTACAAATAATGTATTATCTGAAGGGGAAGTACTCATGCAATGTAATTACACTAACAATAATAACTATAATTTAACAATAAGAGTACACTCTAAAAACACCCGGGTCAGACTGACCCGGAAAAGAGTCCGTTGGGGCCACACTCCATTCCGGGTCAAAAAATGACGAGGAATGGGGTCAGATGCGACCCTATTCCGGGTCTTCATGACCCTATTCTGGGTCATTTTTTGACCCTGAACGGAGCGTGGCCCCAACGGACTCTTTTCCGGGTCATTTCTGTCCCGGGTGTTTTTAGAGTGTAATATGATAGATTAGAGTTGAGTTTCCGAACATTTTCGAACCGGCTCCTGTCCGTTGGTCAGGGGTGGAGCCACGGGGATATACGAAACTATCATTTGCAATGGACAGCTCCAAGACACGAATCAGCTCCGAGCCGACGTACCTTTATTTACCATATTGCTTCGATACGTACCACATGACCAAATAGTATCAAGAGCAAATAGTGGTGGGGTGATGGGGTAAACGGGTAGTTCAGTTATGTTATAGAGGGCGCTGCACGAAATAAATTGTTGTGAGATAATGAAAAACTGAGTGTAAAATTTGAGAGAGCATACTATTCTAATGACAGAACAAACTTTATTTGATCAAAATCGGTTCAGAAACGGCTGGTATATCAATAAATGTATCCGATCGGAATAAAACTGAGCCCAGATTTATTCGATGGTTTTTTAAACAATTTAAAAATGCCTACACTTTTCCGAACATTTTCAGAAGAGGTTTTTAAATGGTTGTTGATGATCTTTCTATTTCATCATTATTTCAACAAAACGTCACTTGCAAAATGTTTGAAGGATCTCGGAATCGGCTTTGAAAACTTTTCACCGACACCCCCCGTAAAAAAATCCTCACCCACTTCCCCCCATGAAAAATCTTCACCGACACCCCCCGAATAATCCTCACCGACGCCCCCCCTCGAACAATCTTCACCGACATCCCCCTCGAAAAATCGTCACGGACACTCTCCTCCTCCCCGAAAAATCCTTACAGACGACCCCCCCCCCCCCTCTGAAGAAAAACTCTGAGTACGCCAGTGTTACTATGCACGCACTGTTAATATATAGGACTTATCAAGTGAGGTTCACATATAATTACTTAAGCGTGATCTATAGTTACTTTGTCAACATCCACATACACTTACTTAGAACTCTAAATGTTCTCACATACCTCATTGTAATTGTCTTAATCAATATCCAGGACAGGGGCACGTTTTGTTAATAATTAACAAGGGAGGAATTTGAACTGTGTACAAAGTCAATGCAACGGGTGAGCGAATTTTAACTAACAACAGACCTTGCTGTCAATGTAATTCATTTCCCTCCTTATAGATAAAATAATGACCGCATTTGTAATGTATTGTCGCCACGTTTATTACAATATCTGCCAAGTGTATTTGTCTGTTTGGTTGAAAGGACAGAAAAGATCAGAGGCGTCAAAATATTATTTACTACATTTTTTATTTTTGAAAGTGATCCGCTATTCTATAAGTTTTCTTAAAACGTGTATTAGATTATTAGAAGGATTAACTATCGTAAAAATGATCTATATTTTCATATCGCAATCACGCAGGCGCGTAGCTAGATGGGGCATGGGGGCATAGGCGTACTCAGGGGGGGTGGGGGGGTTCAACCCCCCCCCCCCCCCTTTCTCTACCAATCGGTCCTGGTCTCGGCCTCAATATTTTGGACCGGACCTGGTCTTGGTCTCGAAAATGTTGGAGGTACTTGGTCTGGGCTTCGAAAATTTTCGATAATTATTCAACCCCCCCCCCCCCCGCTGAGAGAAAATTTTCTGACGAAATAACCCCCCCCCCCCCTCTTGAAAAAAACCCCGCGGCTCACTGCTCTCACTGTATCTAAAGCAAACGTGATGATGTAGATTTTGATTCATCCATGCAAGAGTTGGCATATTTCCCTTCAACAGATCTCGAATTATGTCAGATTGTATATAAATTTACAAAACCCCATTTGTGCCGATTTTGCGTATTTGCACTGAAAATGGTTATGTACATTCGTTGCACACATTTGGTATTCTCACTAATTATTATGGTATAATAACGATGCAATTGTATTTGTCACTGCTGATGTTAGAAAGGTTAACAATGATTACACATGGTAAGATCTCCCTAAAAGCAACTTTACATAATAACTTTGACATAATAATGACATTTTTGGTAAGTCATGTAATGCAAAGAACGTATGGCACAAAGTGTAATTTTATATTTTGCAAACAATCGACCATATCTCAAGACTGACAAACAATTAAGGTCAAATAAAAACCATCAGAAAGTCCGATTATCGTTATTTGATATAACATCAACTATGTTTATTAACTATGTATGTAAATTACCTTCATACCTTAACAAATAGTTTATAACTGTACCATTCTATTTGAGACACACTGTATTTTCATCCCATGTGTTTTCATACATCACAATAAAATATTGCTACGGCATGAATTCACTTCTCGGTTTAAATAAGACCAATTATGACGCAATGGGACTATAGCGGCCTTCGACTTTTTTAACATTTGTATAGCGCCCCCTCTTTTTTTTGTATCACTTAGCCAATATTTCACAAATCATTGTATTTTAGCTCGGTATATAGACCGTCTGCTAAAGCTTTTGCTTATAACGGCGACCTTCTGCTCTCTTTCTTTATACACGCAATGGCCCGACGTATTTACTCTTACTCATGAATAAGTATTTTGTTCTATATTTTGTGTACTGTTTGCGTTCCCGATATTCTATATCATTATCCATATTTGTTGTAACTGATTTGTTTATTGATTGCAGAAAAAAGACTTGTGATCCAAAGTTCAAGTGGTTGAGCGGATTTGAACGTGGTTTTCATCTTTTTCTTTTACACACAATACTCTTTATATTTACGGAATGATAACATGAGTTATGACGTTTGCATGCAGCAGACTTCACGAAAGTAGCAGAAATTCATTTCACGTATAAGACACAAGACAATATATAATAATCGTGTGCGAACGCACAATTCCGAGGCAGGAGTAACATACTACATTGGCTATTTGAAGTTTCAAAGCGATACTGGAACTTGTTAGGATTTTCTTCAAACGTGTAATTTATATGAAATTGTTATTTTATTGTGACATGTTTATTGGAATACATCTTTTGCAAACGGAAAATTCAAACTTTGTCTATCATCATTCATATTTGTAAATTCTTCTTCAAGATAAAAATCGGCATTACGAATTAACGTAAACATATGATGGATTATTCAAATGAGGTATCGCTAATAGAGGCAGCAATACATGGGGAGGATGTAATAAACCGTTTGATACGTCACGGCACTGATGTACTCAGGTGAGTCAAGTTTAGTTAACATGGTTAAGCCCAACGAACTCAGAGCCGACTGGACCCAACCCAATCGTTTTTCTAGTCAGGCTAGATTCGAGCTCGAATTATTTTTTCTTAAAAAGTATGCCCAAATCGTTGTAGTTTTGCGTTGGGAGCGTGTGCAGAACGACTAAATTTATATTCATACGGCTAAACATGACATGTAAGTTATACAAAGTGTATCGTTTTGCTTTCTGTCATAATGCAGAAAACATGGATAAGTTCGTGTCTGAACGGTAAGAGATTGCGCTGGCAATTTTGCATATTTACGTCGTGTTTTGTTGCATTGTATTGCATTTCTAAATAATCAAGTTCATCATAACCATTAAAGATTAGATATACTATTAAAAATACATTATCAAGCTTTCCAGTGATGCAAGAATAGTTAAATAATATCTCACGATAATCTTTAAACAAGAAGCCATGGTATTTCACAGGATAAATGCGCCCCAAATCCGGCTATACTGCACACACTCCGCTGGCATAACGATTTTAGATGATATGGATGAAGCCTAATACTTGTCAAATAAAAATGCTTCAGACCCTGCTAAATAGAGCCCTAAAAATAGTATGTGAAGTAGATTATCGCTTTAGTATATACAAAGGTTGTTCCACATGTTACAAGTTGAATGTGCGCTAAGGTAAAGAAAGACCTTATTATTATTCTTTTTAAGCTCCTAAATAATTTATTGCTCGACACTTTTTTCATTTGATATTAACTAAAAGGTATTCAATTATGGACTTAGAAACAATCAACGTACAATCCAACTTCCAAATTTATTTAGCATCGCAATTATTCAATAACTTCCACAAAATATAAAACTTGAAACCAGAATATCTTTGTTTGCTCTCTACCCAGGTGTATAAATGGGTACCTGGTCCGGTGAAAATTAGCTTGGTGCACCCATAGGGTTGTCCGCTAGTATGCTCCCCGGGGAGTTGAGAATGTGTACAATATCATGTGCGGGTCTGAACTGTACCAAATGACCAGGGATAATAATAAGCGCTTTGAGCACCTTATATTAGATGGATTTTGCGCAATATAAATATCCTATATTATTATTAATATTATATTGCTTTCCCCCTTAAACTATATCCATTTGTTTTAATAGTAATCACGTTTCCCATAAAGCAGAAATTAATTACGACTTTTTGATTTGTCAGAATTTATGTTCATTTAACTGTACTGCACTTTTTTTTTTAAATAAGCTTCTTTGTTGTAACTTAATTAAAGTTTATTTTGTATTTTTGTAAAGAAATATTTTATTTTGTTTAATTTGTTGTTTTTTCTGAATTTTGTATGTATACGGATTTGCTGAAAAACAGCCCGACGGCCGTGTTTACATAAATAAAACAAACAAACAAACTTAGTTACAGTGTCCAAAACCTCAAAACTTACTTGGAACTCTAGTGGTTCTCCATACCTTATTATATTCAAATTAACAATAAAAGCACGGGACAGGTTTTGATTTTTCAAATTTCCATTTCGTTCAAAAGATATTTACGATTGAAGTGTTCAGATATGAATTGTTGACGAGATAATGTTACGCCGTGTATAAAATAAGTACAATGAGTTAGTGAATTTAATTTTGCATTTTTCGCTCATATCTCAGCCAAAAAACAGCCAATTAATAAAATATGACATTTTCACACATTACTAAATCACTCATCGCTTTTTGGACTTGCCAACAAAGTTACTAGATCCCTTTAAACAACGTGATACAAAATTCTATTTTTCCGATCGGAATTCTCTCGACCCATTTTACAACATTTCACTTCTGACCGTCCCCGATTCTAAAGCAAACTGTGTATAACCAATATTGAACTAAATTACAAATAATGTATTATCTGAAGGGGAAGTACTCATGCAATGTAATTACACTAACAATAATAACTATATATTTAACATAAGAGTACACTCTAAAAACACCCGGGTCAGACTGACCCGAAAAGAGTCCGTTGGGGCCACACTCCATTCCGGGTCAAAAATGACGAGGAATGGGGTCAGATGCGACCCCTATTCCGGGGTCTTCATGACCCTATTCCGGGTCATTTTTTGACCCTGAACGGAGTGTGGCCCCAACGGACTCTTTGCCGGGTCATTTCTGTCCCGGGTGTTTTTAGAGTGTAATATGATAGATTAGAGTTGAGTTTCCGAACATTTTCGAACCGCTCCTGTCCGTTGGTCAGGGGTGGAGCCACGGGGATATACGAAACTATCATTTGCAATGGACAGCTCCAACACACGAATCAGCTCCGAGCCGACGTACCTTATTTACCATATTGCTTCGATACGTACCACATGACCAAATAGTATCAAGAGCAAATAGTGGTGGGGTGATGGGGTAAACGGGTAGTTCAGTTATGTTATAGAGGGCGCTGCACGAAATAAATTGTTGTGAGATAATGAAAAACTGAGTGTAAAATTTGAGAGAGCACACTATTCTAATGACAGAACAAACTTTATTTGATCAAAATCGGTTCAGAAACGGCTGGTATATCAATAAATGTATCCGATCGGAATAAAACTGAGCCCAGATTTATTCGATGGTTTTTTAAACAATTTAAAAATGCCTACACTTTTCCGAACATTTTCAGAAGAGGTTTTTAAATGGTTGTTGATGATCTTTCTATTTCATCATTATTTCAACAAAACGTCACTTGCAAAATGTTTGAAGGATCTCGGAATCGGCTTTGAAAACTTTTCACCGACACCCCCCGTAAAAAAATCCTCACCCACTTCCCCCCATGAAAAATCTTCACCGACACCCCCCCGAATAATCCTCACCGACGCCCCCCCTCGAACAATCTTCACCGACATCCCCCTCGAAAAATCGTCACGGACACTCTCCTCCTCCCCGAAAAATCCTTAGAGACGACCCCGACCCCCCCGCCCCCCCCCCCTCTGAAGAAAAACTCTGAGTACGCCAGTGTTACTATGCATGCACTGTTAATATATAGGACTTATCAAGTGAGGTTCACATATAATTACTTAAGCGTGATCTATAGTTACATTGTCAACATCCACATACACTTACTTAGAACTCTAAATGTTCTCACATACCTCATTGTAATTGTCTTAATCAATATCCAGGACAGGGGCACGTTTTGTTAATAATTAACAAGGGAGGAATTTGAACTGTGTACAAAGTCAATGCAACGGGTGAGCGAATTTTAACTAACAACAGACCTTGCTGTCAATGTAATTCATTTCCCTCCTTATAGATAAAATAATGACCGCATTTGTAATGTATTGTCGCCACGTTTATTACAATATCTGCCAAGTGTATTTGTCTGTTTGGTTGAAAGGACAGAAAAGATCAGAGGCGTCAAAATATTATTTACTACATTTTTTATTTTTGAAAGTGATCCGCTATTCTATAAGTTTTCTTAAAACGTGTATTAGATTATTAGAAGGATTAATTATCGTAAAAATGATCTATATTTTCATATCGCAATCACGCAGACGCGTAGCTAGATGGGGCATGGGGGCATAGGCGTACTCAGGGGGGGGGGGTTTCAACCCCCCACCCCCCTTTCTCTACCAATCGGTCGTGGTCTCGGCCTCAACATTTTGGACCGGACCTGGTCTCGGTCTCGAAAATGTTGGAGGTACTTGGTCTGGGCTTCGAAAATTTTCTATAATTATTGACCCCCCCCCCCCCCCCGCTGAGAGAAATTTTTCTGACGAAATAACCCCCCCCCCCCCCCTCTTGAAAAAAAACCCGCGGCTCACTGCTCTCACTGTATCTAAAGCAAACGTGATGATGTAGATTTGATTCATCCATGCAAGAGTTGGCATATTTCCCTTCAACAGATCTCGAATTATGTCAGATTGTATATAAATTTTACAAAACCCCATTTGTGCCGATTTTGCGTATTTGCACTGAAAATGGTTATGTACATTCGTTGCACACATTTGGTATTCTCACTAATTATTATGGTATAATAACGATGCAATTGTATTTGTCACTGCTGATGTTAGAAAGGTTAACAATGATTACACATGGTAAGATCTCCCTAAAAGCAACTTTACATAATAACTTTGACATAATAATGACATTTTTGGTAAGTCATGTAATGCAAAGAACGTATGGCACAAAGTGTAATTTTATATTTTGCAAACAATCGACCATATCTCAAGACTGACAAACAATTAAGGTCAAATAAAACCATCA
>JBAMJV010008644.1:0-39088 GCA_037951105.1 Echinarachnius parma
GACGAAGATTTGCGCACGTTACTTTTTATCTGGAAGGGGGGGGGGGGGGGGGGGTAATTTAATAGATCACCCCCCCCCCCTCTCCCCCCCCCCCCCCCCCCCCCCCCCCCGCCGAACCAAAGAAACTGCTCGCAGATCTACGCCAGTGTTACGAAGTTTCGGTTAATAAACTAGTCAGATGATAATTACATACTTTCAAGGAACTATGTTTGGATGTACCAGACTAATGAATAGCCATTATCGAGAAAAGTCACGACCAAACCTGCATTGAAAAGATTGACATTGTCGTCTTGAGACACGACGCGGAAAGAACTTTAACCAATATGGCTCAGATTCTGATTTTGGAAAGATTTTATCCAGTTTTATTAACTGTCCTCATCATTTATGTTTCTTTAATTGAATTTGGTTCAAGTGAAGTTACGCTTTGGCGTGGTCTAAATGTCAACAAAACCGTGACGGAAGGAGAAAAAGCAGCTTTCAAATGTGACGTGCAATACATCAACACCCAAACATTGTTTTGGTATTTGACAAATAATAACATGCGCACGAATATCGCCACTAATGATTATATATACAATGTGTCTGGTCGAAACACTAGTAATTATAAAGCATCCCTAACCCACCGTGATGATCTTGGTGACGGGATTAAGAGATACAAATTTGTCATACATTCCTCTGATCCGTCGATTGATACCGGAATGTACGAGTGTGGATACGAGAACTCTTCTTATAGGGATTACTTGCAACTTGCATTTACATATCTCACAGTCACACCAAAGAACTCTGGAGACAATATAACCCAGCAAACAAGTAGTCTATCCACTTCATTCGCCTCCACATTGGAATATCACATCACTAACGGAAGTGATCACAATATTGATGGAACACCTGAGGACTTTACTGTGAGTTTGGAAACATCAGATATGTTTTATGAAACGGGTACGTCTTCACAGACCTGGACATCGTCAGTACGACCGGTCCCCGTAATAACTCAACGAATTCAGCACATAGATAGATCTGAAATTGATATTGGAGTGTATAATACCGAGAGAAGTCCATCCTCAATTCGACCTCACACTACAAGCGACTATCCTGGAACAACTAGTATACAAAGTACTCAGATAATCACCACCCCTCAGCGCATATCCTCCACTAAGCGTCCTCATGTCAGTCCAGATTCCACAATAGGAAAAGTCTATCCTGATAGACAGCATGCCAATCTAACTACCCCTCAATTCGAAATCTCACTTCATACAATTCGACTCACATATGTTATCAAAGCTGTATTATCAGTCATCATACTATTTTGTCTAGTTTTGATCACAGTGTGTACCGCAAAACTCAAAGTTAAAGCTGTACATAGCAAATGTATCAGTCCAAGACAAAAGCCGACATCGGATAGCTCACCCAGACTTGAAGAATCGGACATTACACTTTCAGGCAGTGGCACAATCAATGGATCATCTCTCAAAGATAAGAAAGGTACATATAATCTGAGTCCAAGAGATATTGAAATACCAGAACTAAAGGGAAATGAGTCGTGCAGGTCTATATCAGCATCATGTTCACGTGGGCTTATTGGCTATCAAAGGAGCAGTGATGTTGAAATGCAGTCTTACAAAGACAAATCTACGCCACAATTTCTCTCCGACGATAACTACGAAACAATCAATGATACTAACGCACCAATGGATGCGAAAGCCAAGACGTTGTCAATTGGTCCTTTCCCGAGTGATTCTCTCGTTCATCATTCCAAATTGTCTTCCTGCAGAAATATATCCGGTCAGTCGAAATCCAAAGTTGCAACATCCGGAAAGCTCAAGAATGCTAGACTAAGATGGGAAACATCGAGAGAAGTCCATGAGAATCGAGTTCGGTTTGTCAACGAGCTGATTTCTCCCATTCCCGACCACGATTATGACTACGCGACAGTCTCGAAAAGTAAAGACGATCTATGTGAATGTAACAATTATGAAGCTATTGATGACTACTTGAACAGACTTCCCGGACCCAGCAGAGTGGCTGATGGAAACAATGAACAATAAACAATGCGACTACGTCTTCGAGAACCCGAACTACCACCCCTCAACTAACATCTTCCACTTATGCTTATGATCGTCCATCATCAATCCCTCCATCCCGATCCCGTGGCAGTGATGTAAGGAAACATCTATACATTCTTATAGCGGTCATTTCAGTTAACACTCTTTTATTAGTAGCTTTGAAAACACTTCTTTCGGTGGTGCCGCAAACGCCTGCCACAAGACACGAAGAGATATTCCAAAAAACAAAGAAGCCGTCATCAGCACGCCATACATCGACACTGGAAAATAGACCGGCTACAAATGATCCCGTGTATGTTGTTGACGTCAAGAAGAATGCGCCAATCGTAGTCTAAGTCAAACGTGAGAACAGAGAACGAGATACCGTCGACATAAGGCTTTCTGTATCTAACGAAACCGAAGCTCTCAGTGTGAAACCCAGACAGAACCACGACCTGGACGGCGCGGGTTGTCCACACATCGGTAGCTTCCTGGCCAGATGATCCTTCAACCCTTTCTCTGGACAGATGTTGTCCTTCATGGCGCGCGGTTCTTTTCATATTCAAGATGAATCCGGAAATGCTGGACCTCCGAAGCCAATGCGGGGTGTATTTCAGTAACTAGGATCGCAAACCGATGTGAATATTTCAATCAAGTCATATATGGTGCGGTTTGTCGTCAATACCTAGCCGGAAAATCCATCACCCCTTATCTCTGGAAGGGTGTCAACCTCCAAGAAGCGCGCTTCTATGCAGAGTCAATGGGAGTCCGAATGCTGGGCCATTGAAGCCTAGGCAGGGACTAGGATCGCCAACCGACGGGAAAGTTTTAACCAAGTTTTGGTTTCGACCTTCAAGAATCGCATTTCTATGCAGAGTCAGGGGAGTCCAGAAATTATTTCCTTGTCAATCTGTTGAAGAACTGCAGACAAAAACATTGTTCTTTTCCTCAAAGCCCGCCTGTAGTCTTCTCATCAAAGCCCATATTACAATTTCAGTACAGTATAATGGATTGAGGTACATTATACATGTCCCCCCCCGTCCCCCGCCTGTTGACGCCCATGCTCAAAGAATAACAGACGTTTCGACAAGAACCCTTCTGACTTAAAACATCCCATTGATTACCAATGTATGAAAGGGACATCGAGTAATAAGACGCACATGTTCTGAATCATACATGGTAGAGTATACGGTACTGAATATAAGCAACACAATAATAAATAATGCTTATTTTGTCAATAATGAATGCATATTGTGTACAAATGATGTAATCGAAAAGTGACACTGCTATCTTGCACATTTTTTTGAAATATTCTGCACTTGTACATTTAACTTGTCAAATGCTCACCTATAAAATAATGTACTGTAGACATATCAAGACAAAACACAAATACAGTCAAACCCCATTGCACGGATCATACTGACTGTTGGTGCAACCATTGTATTTCATCAATCAATTCGTCTAATCCGCTCAAAGTGACTAGTATAATAATTATACAGATGATTGTTATCATGGTTATTCCGTTGATGAATCAAGTTCAATTTCAGATTAATTTTGTCACATTTATTTTGGAATGTACAAAAATGACACCACAGAATATAAGCTTGTCTTCTTGTCAAATAACATGAATAGAAAGAAGGTACCGACATATTTTGTTCCAAATGACGTGCATTCTTTCGTTATTATTATATCAAGTTAAATTCGAAATACATTCAGCACCAGACGCTTGTTGAACGATAAAAAAACTTACATAAAGGTTATTAATACAATGAAGACATAATGCAGTTGATAAGAAGCATCATGTTGGCTTAGCACTCTGTAGTTTTCCAGTGTAGTCACATAAAGTCACATAGAGTTAAAATGATTGAAATTCAAATTGTTGTTATTTTTTAAAAATTATTATTGGCGATTTTATTAGTCAGTATCAATTGTTTAGGATTTCAAACTCACGTCTAAATATAACTTTGTATGAATCGACTAGATTCAGAATTAATACAGTTTGTAGAAAATGTGTGACGCCTTCCGCAGTTTGAAGTATGTACTCAAGAATATTTGAATCTCGGGAGACATAAATCAAACATAAGTTTAGCTCAGTATCCGATCAATCATGCGGCTGTCGCTACTCAAGAAAGTCTGTCTCACCAGTCGCTCATATGGCAAGACATTTTAACATGTATTCACATTTCGTAATATCAACAATTATCATTCTTGATATCACAAATGTAATTCTTGATATCACGAATTGATTTCTAGTCTTGATATCATTAATTACGTTCCTGATATTGAATTGCATTCTTGATATCTTGAATCGATTTCTTGATATCAAGAAATTAATTATTAATATCAAGAATTTAAATTTGTATATGAAGTACGGATTTTTTTATATCGAGATATTTAATCTGTGATATCAAGAATTATATTTTGTGATATCACGAAATATGAATAAATGTAGAAAGGGCTTACCATACGCTCATGGCGTTCAGATGAGAGGCCTTTTCAAATGCCTAGTATATCACTTTATCACTTTGTTAAACATTGAGAACATAATGCACATCTGCTTCTTTTTTGTGTTATTTTCTATTTTGTTGAATATCATGTACTATAGCAGTTTGTCAGCGTGCACGTGTATGGACCAGCATTACAAATTGCATTGTCAATATGATTATAAAATATATAATCAATCAAATCATACAGTTATGAGACACACAAATATACGCTAAAGAGTGTACCCCTTTTCCGACATTTTTTTGTTTCCGTTTAGGTCAAATTTGGTACACGTATTAGAATGTTATACTTTGTTGTTTAACGTCATTTTATATTATACGAACGTATACTAATATTGTTGCCACACACAACAAACTTTATGTCACTTGCGATAATGTAGAAAGAAAGTTAACATTATTTATTGTCTAATACTTGTAATTCGTGAAATGTACAGCAATAAAATGTGTTAACCATCTGTGTCGTTTCATTGTGCATTTTGTTGTGCTTTTCTGTGTTTGTGGTGTTACATAAATTGTATTTTAAGTAGGCCCACGAGCCTTGTATAATGTCTTCTTAATTTGTTAGGTTACCGTATCTCATTCTACTACATCCTTACAGTTTCATCTTACAATACACCACGAATAACTTAGGATGTAAACGCCCAGTCGGTACAGTACGGGTCAGGCTATTCAGATGCAGATCCCGCCACAAAGTTAACGTTTATTTGTTTCATATTCATTTTACTATTCAAATCACATTGTCATGTTGAAGATATACTGTTGATTAATCGTACAAATGGCATTCACACCCATAGGCGTACCCAGGGTGGGGGGGTTTAGGGGGTTCAAACCCCCCCCCCCCTTTGACCAAAAAATTGCTGTTTTGGGGGGTTTGAACCCCCCCCCCTTTTCAAATTTGAGCCCATCTCGAGACTACTTTGAAGCGGTCTCGACCGTCTAAAACTTGGTCTCGACTGACTAAAACCTGGTCTCGTCTGACTAAAACCTGGTCTCGACGTACTAAACCCTGGTCTCGGCCCCAAATTTTTTCGAAGATCTCCGGTCTCGGGCCCAACATTTTTTAAAGTACTTGGTCTCGGCTTCGAAAATTTTCTACGGACACCCACCCCCCCCCCCCCCCCCCCCCCCACACTGAGAGGGGTTTACAACTTTGAAGGTACTTGGTCTCGGTCTCGAAAATTTTGAAAGTACTTGGTCTCGGCTTCCAAAAATGTTCCCCCCCCCCCCCCCCCCCCCCCCCCCACACTGAGAGAGGTTTTCAACTTTGAAGGTACTTTGTCTCGGTCTCGAACATTTAGAAGGTACTTGGTCTCGGCTTGGAATTTTTTACAAAATAACCCCCCTTCAAAAAATCCTGGGTACGCCACTGTTCACACCATGTATTGTTTATGAGTGAAATCCTTCCTAGGGTCTTATATCAATCATGAATTATGTGCGTCTCACAAATCACTTTGAACTATCATAACGAATACACTATTTAATCAAATGAAATAAAGACTAATTGTAATAATAATCTGGCATACCCCATGGCCCTAAACTAACCTGCATTATTTTGTATTGTATTGAATTGTGTTTAAATGATGATATCAAATTAGTTCCAACATAGCTCTTGCAAAGACAAAATAACATGAATTACGTATATATATACAATGTTGAATAGCTGATATTAAGACCATGATAGACCTTGTAACCTGTTGTCAATTTATTTATGACTGTATTTCAGGGTTGCATAGTCCGCAGAGCATTTAAAAGGATATACATTCCTGAAAAATTGAAATACAAAATAGTTGAATTCATATACATTGTTCCAAGGAATTGTAAAGATGAATGGGCTGTACATTGATAAATTGGGAGTGAATTGAAAGAAAAAGATTAGACAGAGAAACAACAGTTTCACCTTTTCCTCGTAGCCCGTGTGGCAGTCATAACATTTATGAAAGTGTTATGTAGTTATTTATTATATCACCTTGTAGATGTTTTTGTTTTTATGTGAATGTATATGAATGTTTTATCGTCCGTGTTCGGCATGACATATCCAGCCTAAATGTAACCAGAGTCATAGCATGGGGAGGTGCGCACCTTTCAAACAAAAGGTGAACATCATTTACAAAATAATGAAAACACATAACGTGTAAACAAAAGGTTAATATTATTTACAAAATAAAAATATTATATAGGGTGTGCCCCCAATCATCATGGTGCTACAAATTAGTCCGACCACTCTACGGCACTGAATCGCAATCATTGATGAGTCCGAGACTACTTTCCAGTGAAGTATTGATATATGAGGAAACAAAACGTTGCGACATGAAGACAGTTATAAACTACATTCAGTGGCGTAGACAGTTTCTTACACCTGGGGGGAGGGGGGGGGGGGGGGTGATTTGCCGTTCACCGGACCGAGACCAATTTTTTCGCAGGGGGGAGAGTCCGTCGCCAAATTGTTTCCAGGCCGAGACCGCCTGCCTATTTTTTTCGAGACCGAGGGAATTGGTTGAAAGTCCTTTTTTCGCAGCCAAGATCATTCATTAAGATGGTCGAGACCAGGTGCGCCGGAAGCAGTTTTTTTTATTTTATTGTATTTCTTTCTTTTTTGTAGGGGGGGGGGGGGCAAAAACCGAAGGGGGCTCACGATTTTGTGTATGTAGGGGCTCATGTCCAACCACACTCACAGGGCTGCCAACTTTGAGCCAGATGTGAGAGTGAGACATTGCGAGGGAGCGAAGTGATTGAGCGGGGGGGGGGGGGGGGGGAAGGGTGTGGGAGAGGGTGTCCACCTCCCACGGTAGGGAGCTTTTGCATTTTTGGACTTGAAATTGTGCAATCTGGTGCTTACCTAGAAAGGAAATTCGGGCTTAACATTGATTGTATCTGGGAAAGCGGGTTATGATTTGATCAACTATACATTTTAAATATATTTTCACGAAGAAAAGAAATAATTGACACCCTAATAAATATGTACCCCAGCACACACACAGATATTGTATTTATATTTAGTGTCCATATGCCACATTATGTATGATCCTATAACATAGCCTATAAGCCCTATAGCCAATACTGAGTCCCGAGGGGCAAAGCTACCGAGGGCTGGGGCAGAGCCAAATAGGGAGGGTTTGGGGAGAGGGTAACCCCCTCCCACAGAGAAGATTTTTCATTAATATACTTGAAATGGTGCAATTTGGTGCACGTCACACAAGCAGCCAGAGCAATGCCAGCCTACACTGGAACTACGTGGCCCGGTACAGAAAAAATACTCACTCCAGACCATATGCAAGTTACACAACAAAGTGAGATCTATCAATATGCTGTTCGCGCGCGAAGCGCGCAGCGAAAATTTAAAGTAGATTTATAAATTACTTTTTGAACGTAAGAATTAACAAGTCTTAGCTCATATATATAATTATTTTTTTCTTTACCACTCGTATACAGATACACACACAATAAATATATTTCCTTCTCTAAAACCTGAGGGGGGGGGGGGGGGGGTGATTGTACATGTCATCCCCCCCCACCTTGTGAGGTGAGGGGATGCATACCCCTCATCCCCCCCCCCCCCCCCCCCGTTGTCTACGCCCCTGACTTCATTCATTTCAAGTAGAAACGAGGGCGAGCATTATTCTACGTAAGGGTTTCACATTTTCATTTCCGTATGCTTTATTTAACGATGACAACTATTCGAAAATGAAAATGAATATGAGTACTTAAACCATATGAATCTCACATTGTAATCAAAAGCAAAGGACCAGTGGCGGATCTACGGGGGGTTTGGGGGAGTTTAACCACCCCCCCCCCCCCCCCCCCCCCCTTGCGCTGCCAAGTGAAAATGTGATGTGCATAGAAAAACGCCATCATGTGTCCAGACCCACACAGTATCCGCATCGTCATTGGGTCAACCCCCCCCCCCCCCCCTTAGCAAAAAGCTAGATCCGCCCCTGAGGACATCGGCATGTATTGTTTAAAGCTCGTTCTCTCTGCTAGGTTTGTCTTTGTTTTTGCTTAATTAGTTTATTTCAGCTTGAAATAAAACAAATACATGCCAGACGAACTTATCAGAAATATGCAGATATGCATCACACTGAACAAAATAATAATACTTGCACATTACTTTCAGAAAAAAAAGTTGCTTTTAATTTCAAATATCAGTATTATGCATTAGTAATGATTTAAAAAATAACATCATCAGAACTGCCAAATCAGGAAGCGTTTCCCATTTTTGTAAATTTCATTATTAATGAAATGTAATGACTGTTACTAAAAGTATGAACGACGTCATTGTAATTGTTAAAAGTAGTTACTAAACACCGACGAAGATCTGCGCACGTTACTTGTGTTCTTTGACGGGGAGTAAATTGATAGAACCCCCCCCCCCCCCCCCCCCCCCCTCCCCCTCTAACCAAAGAAACCGCTCGTAGATCTACGCAAGTGTAACGAAGTTTCGATTAATACACAAATGAGATTATAATTACAGACTTTCGACGAAATATGTTGGGATGTACCAGATTAATGGCGTACCGTTATCGAGTAAAGGCATAACCGAACCTGTCGTGTTTTAATAGAATGACATAATGTCCTGAGACACTGTGCACAAAGAACTAGCGATGGCTTCGATCCATGAAAGTTTTTTTTCAGCCTTGGTTATTGTCCTCATCACTTATGTTTCTTTCATTGAATTTGCTTCTTGTGAAGTTATGCTGGTGCGAGGTCCTAAAAACAAAACAGTGGCGGAAGGAGAAAATACATTTTTCATATGTGACGTGAACGACAACACCACCAAGGTATTTTTTTGGTATTTTAGAAATAAAGATGGGCGCGAGCATATTGCCGTTAATAGATTTATATACAATGTGCCTGGTCGAAACAGGAATAATTATAGAGTAAACATCTGTGTTCCTAGCGGTGGGATTAAGAGATACAGATTCGTTATAATTTCCTCTGATCCGTCGATTGATACCGGCATGTACGAGTGTGGATACCAGAGCTCTTCTTCCAAGAGGTTCGTGCAACTTGCATCTGCATATCTCACAGTTATACCAAATAACTCTGGAGACAATACAACCCAGCAAACAAGTAGTCTATCCACTTCATTCGCCTCCACCTTGGAATATAACATCACTGACGGAAGTGATCATAATACCAACACACATCCTGATGGAAAACCTGATAATTATACCATGAGTCCAACAACCTTTGAGTTGAACAATGAAACGTCTACGTCTTCGAGAACAAGCACTACCACCCCTCAACCCACACAGAAGATTGATGGAACACCCGAGGACTTTACCGTGAGTTTGGAAACATCTGATACGATTCATGAAACAGATACGTCTTCACAGACCTGGACATCGTCGGCCCGACCAGTCCCTGATATAACTGAAAGAATTCCGCACATCAATAGATCAATTGATATTGGAGAGGATAATACCGCGAGAAGTCCATTCTCAATTCGACGTTACGGTGGAAGAGACGACCCTGAAAAAGCCATACATAGTACTAAGATAACCATCACCTCTCATCCCACAACTGCCAGTGATAGACAGCATGCACATCTAACTACCCCTCCATTCGAAATCTCACTTCATACAATTCGACTAACATATGTTATCAAAGCTGTATTATCAGTCATCATACTATTTTGTCTAGTTTTGATCACAGTGCGTTCCGCAAAATTCAACGTTAAAGGTTCACAGAGCAAATGTATCTGTCCAAGACAAAAACCGACATCGGATGGCTCACCCAGACTTCGAGAATCTCACATTACACTTTCAGGCAGTGACACAATCAATGGATCATCTCTCAAAGATAAGAAAGATATACATAATCTGGGTGCAAGAGATATTGAAATACCGAAACTAAAGGGAAATGAGTCGTGCAAGTCTATGTCAGCATCATGTTCGCGTGGGCTTCTTACCTGTCAAGGTAACAGTGATTATCATAACCGCGCATCCAAAGAAGACCAAAATCATGAAGATGTTGAAATGCAGTCTTACACAGACAAATCTACGCCACAATTCCTCTCCGACGATAACTACGAAACAATCAATGATACTAACTCATCAATCAGTGCGAAAGCCAAGACGTTGTCAATTGGTCCTTTCCTGGATGATTCTCTCGTTCATCATTCCAAATTGTCTTCCTGCAGAAAATCCAGAAATATATCCTCGCAGTCGAAATCCAAAGTCGCAACATCCGGAAAACTCGAGAATTCTAGATGGGAAACTTCGAGAGAAGTCCATGAGAATCGAGTTCGGTTTGTCATCGAGCTGATTTCTCCCATTCCCGACCACGATTATGACTACGCGACAGTCTCGAATAGTGATGACGATCTATGTGAATGTGACAATTACGAGGCTATCGATGAAAACTTGAACATACTTCCGGGACCCAGTAGAGTGGCTGATGGAAATTAACAATGAGACTACGTCTTCGAGAACCCGAACTACCACCCCTCAACTAACATCTCCCACTTATGCTTATGATCGCCCATTATCAATCCCTCTATCCCAATACCGTGGCATTGACATTGATTGATGTAATGAAACATCTATACATTCTTACAGCGGTAATGTCATTCATTATTCTATTGTTCGTAGCTTTGCTAACTACCTCTTTCGGTGGTGCCGCGAACGCCTGTCACAAGATATGAAGAGACATTCAAAGAAATCCAAGAGGCCATCATCTGCACGCCACACCTGCACACTGGAAAATAGACCGGCTACAAATGATCCCGTATATGTATTTGACGTCAAGAAGATCGGGAATAAGGACACGAATGAGCCAATCGTAGTGTATGTCAAGCGTGAGGACAAAGAACGTGATACAGTTGATATCAGGATTTCTTTATATAACACAACCGAAGCTCTCAGTGTGAGCCCCAAACAGAACCACCACCCGGACGGCGCGGGTGGTCCAAACCGCGGTAGCTTCCTGGCCTCTTCCTTCCTGGATATCCTTCATGAAGCGCGCTTCTTCTCATAGTCAGGAGGAATCCGTAAATGCTGGACCTCCGAAGCCAAAGCGGGGTGTGTTGCAGTAAACTAGGATCGCATACCGATGTGAACATTTCAACCAAGTCAATATGGAGTATGGTGCGGTTTGTCGCCAATACCTAGCCGACAGATCCATCACACCCGTCAACCTCCAAGAAGCGCGCTTCTTTGCAGAGTCAATGGGAGTCTGAATGTTGGACCGCCGAAGCCTAGGTAGGCTGTGTGGCAGTAACTAGGTTCGCCAACAGACGGAAACGTTTTAACCAAGTTTTGGTTTCGACCATCAAGAATCGCAATTCTATGCAGAGTCAGGGGAGTCCAGAAATGCTATGCCGCCGAATCTCAGGTGGGGTGTGACTGACTATCTTCTTTTCCTTGTCAATCTATTGAATAACTGCAGACAACAAACATTTTCTTTTCCTCAAAGCCCGCCTGTAGTCTTCTCATCAAATTCCATATTACAATTTCAGTACAGTATAGTGGATTGAGGTACATTATCAAGGGCAAAGAATAACAGATGTTTCGACAAGAACGCTTCTGACTTAATATATCCCATTGATTATCAATGTATGAAAGGGCCATCGAGTAATAAGATGCACAAAATGCACATGTTCTGAATCATACACAGTAGAGTAGACGATATTTAATATAAGCCTTTAATATTATACAAATAATCAATGTTTATGAGTGCAATGGTACGAATATTTGCATGAGATGAAAGATGGAATGTCACATTCAACAAGGCGAAGCCGAGTTAAATGGAACATTCCATCTTTCACCAAATGAAAATATTCGTACCATTGTACGAATGGAAAAACATTGATTAGTTGTTTTATATGGCACCTAAGTGTAAAAACTTACATAGATCCTGTCGATAAAATCGTTCAAAGCGGCATCCGTTAGCGAAACAAATCCCGGTTCTGCAGCCATGTTGTGTAAAAAGTACTGTGAAAACTTCCAAGCGCAATGCACAGCGCGCTGCCTTGCATCAAAGACGCTTAATGGAAAGACCGACCACTGTGCAATTATCCTGTACAACGTGAATGGGCAGAGCGCGATGTACAAAATTAACACGCACTTTGATACGCAGGCTTTTCATTATGACGTCACAATAACAATGTTTACTTCGCCTGACTAAAAATAACTTCAAGATGACGTGATAAAGTTTGACGACCCTAAATTTGCATATCGCGCGTGAAATTTGCTTTGGGCACAATTTGCGCGTACAATTATAAAAAATTAAATAAAAACAGTGCGCGGACTGAGCGCGCATTAACATTATAACACGCGAGTAGCCATTGCCATTTTTCTCTACACGGTAACAAATCTTTAAATTTAAAAAATATGTTTCTCACAGCTTTGATTTCAATTGTAAAATCGCTATCGACTATAATTTATAAATATTTTTCTTATCATGAGGATAATATTAATTCTACATAAAAACATATTCCTATAGGTTACTAAGGTCGACACTTAAGCTGTTGCTCAATCTTCATGCTAGCCTGATTTGCCGAGTATTTGTAAGTACAGTTTGATCCTTATTTTCTTTTAAATTCTTACTAAAGAATGGAACTGAATTTCCAAAAAAAGCAATCGTCTATAATTTTAAAATGTTTTTTTATTAATAAAAATGACACAAATACAGTGATATAATAAATTTCATATGGTTACTAAGCTCTAGGCTTAAGCTCGATTTGAATCTTCATTCTGTTTGAAGGGACATCGCTGCGCGACCGCCAGTGAGCTGTCTTGTAATTCTACAGTCTTTGCTTGCATGCCTTGAGTGCGTAATGTTTGTTAATGCGCTCGTTCATGAATGGAATATCTGCGCAATGCGCGCAGTTATTTTTAACGCGCGCTGGCCTTTGCACAACAACAACATTAAAAAGTTCTATTGCACGATTACTACGTGCAATAGAACTAAAAATCGTTGAATGGTACGTTTCCACGAATGTCATGTGACCTGAATTCAACCAATCACATTGCGAGAACATTCCAAGGTGTCATATAAAACCAACAAACTAATAAATAATGCTTATTTTGTCAATAATGAATGCATATTAGTGTGAAAATTATGTAATCGAAAAGTGACACTGCTATCTTTCACATTTAAACAAAAATATGCTGCACTTGTACAGTTAACTCTTCAAATGTTCACCTATGAAATAATGTAGATTATCAAGACAAAACACAAATACAGTCAAATCCCATTGCACGGATCATACTGACTGTTGATGCAACAATTGTATTTCATCAATCAAGTCATCTAATCTGCTCAAAGTGACTAGTATACTAATTTTGCTGATGGTCGTTATCATGGTTATTCCGTTGATCAATCAAGTTCAATTTCAGATTAATTTTGTCACATTTATTTTGGAATGTACGACATTGACACCACATAGTTATAAGCTTGTCTACTTGTCAAAGTTATACACAAATAACATGATTAGAAAGAAGGTAACGACATATTTTGTTCCGAATGATGTGCATTCTTTCGTTAATATTATATCAAGTCCAATTCATAATATTCAGCACCAGACTCTTGAAAGCATGGGTTGAACGATAAAAAACGTACATAAAATATATTAATACAATAAAGGCACAAATGATAAATATAAGAAGCATCATGTTGGCTTAACACTCTGTAGTTTTCCAGTGTAATCACATAAAGTGAGTTGAAATTATATCAATTTGAATTGTTGTTGTTTTTGTTAAATATTATTAGCGATTTTATCAGTTAGTATCAATTGTTTAGGATTTCAAACTCACGTCTGAATGTAACTTTGTAAGAATCGACTAGCAATAGAACTAATACAGCTTATAGAGAGTTTGTGACACCTTCCGCAGTTTGTAGTATGTACTCATGAATATTCAATTTCGGGAGACATACGTCATACATAAGTGTAGCTCTGTACACGATCAATCATGCCGCTGTCACTACTCATGTCATAGTCTGTCACACCAGTCGCTCATATGCAAACCTTTTTAACATTCATTCACATTTCGTGATATCAACAATTATCATCATTCTTGATATCACAAATTTAATTCTTGATATTACGAATTTATTTATATTCTTGATATTACACAATACATTCTTGATATCAAGAAATTATTTCTTGACATTAATAAATGATTTCCTTTTGTTAACCAGAGGTAAATCTTGATATCAAGAATGAAATTTATGATATCAAGAATGATATTTTGTGAAATCACAAAATGTGAATAAATACTAAAAAGGGATTGCCTACGCTCATACGTGCTTTCTCCATAATAATAATAATGTTTCGATTGATATAGCGCCTAATGTGATTGATAATCATCTCCAAGCGCTTTACAATATTATTACCACGGACACACTCACAATCATTCCGCACGTGACGTGCCCTCTCTGCTCCCTTGGGAGCAATGCATTATGGCAGCCATATGGCGCACTTAACGGTATACAAGTACGATTGCATACACGTTCCACTCCTATACCAGGTCCCCATTTATACACCTGGGTAGAGAGCAGCAGTCCCTATGTGAAACAACCTGCCAGAGGACATAGTTGGAGAGATAAATGACTTTGGTGTTCAATACTCCAACAAAGAGTACATTAGGATCTATTATTGATGGCGTCACATATGGTATGAGGGCACTCTTTTTATTTACTTAAGTTGCTGTGAGCCACTGATTGGCCAATGAGGATGTCATTTATGACGCCTATATTTGAGTTTGACGTATGTCTCGCCTTATTGGCTATTGTTCACATTAGCTCATTATTTTAAAAAATGGCGTTCAGATTGGAGGCCTTGTAAAAAAAAGGCTGGTATCATTGTTTGAAATATCGCTAACATAATGCATTTGTAGTTTTTTTTAAGGTTATTGTCTATTTTGTTGAATGTCGTGTATTAACGGTTTGTTAAAGTGCACGATTGTGGACCAGCATTACACATTGTATGGTCAAAATCATTATAATTACAAAATAAAGAAACAAGCACATAATACATTTATAAGACAAACAAAATTGTAAGATAAAGAGTGTGCACCTTTTTCGACATTTTTCCCTTTTGAGGTCAATTTTTTATTAGAATGTTATATTTTGTTGTTTACGGACGTTTAGAATAATTCTAACTAATATTGTTGCAACACACAATCACCCTTGATGTTACTTGCGGTAATTTAGAAATAATGTTTACATTGATACATTGTTGGAATAGTACTTTGTAATTCGTGAAATGTACAACAATAAATGAGTGAACCATCGGTGTCGTTTCATTGTGCATTTTGTTGTGCTTTTCTGTGTTGTGCGGTGTATACATATACCGTTTGTTTAGTAGGTACACGAGACCTTATTTTTTAAAAATTGTATTGGTTACCTTAACTCGGGTCATTCTACTCCATACTTAGAGTTTTCTATAATGTCAAAAACAATCTAAAATTAAACCACAAACAAAATAGGATGTAAACGCCCAGTCGGAAGAGTACGTCATGTTATCTATTTAGATGCAGATCCCGCCATACATGCCATAGTTAACGTGTCTTTGTTTCACTATTTAAAGCGTCGTGTCAATCATTACAGGACATTCGCACCATGTATTGTTTTTTGAGGTGGTAGTTTTATATTTTCTCGATTAATGGTCCTTAATACCCATCATACGTTTTGTGAATCTCACAAATCAGTTTGAACTCTCATGACGAAAACACTATTTAATCCAATTATTATATTTAATTATATTTTGGCATATGTACCTCATGGCCCTAATCTAACCTGCATGTGTATTATATTGAATGTTATTTCAATTATAATTATTTTCAAAATAGTACCAACATATTACAAAGATTATAACAATAATTACGTTCCATGTAACATGTTAAATAGCTTACTAAGACAATGCTAACATCTTGTAGTCGATTTATTAATGAATATATTTTGGGGTTGCATAGTCATAAAACAGAGCATTTAAAAGGATATTAAGTTTTTGAAAAATAACATATAAAAAAGTTAAATCAATATACACGGTTCCAAGGAAAAGTAAAGATGCGTGCGCTGATCATAGATGAATAAGGTTGGGGGAGGGGATTGGAAAATAAGAGTAGAAAGATAACCAAAACAATAATACAAACAACAATTTCATGTTTTGTTCGTAGCCCTTGTAGCAGCCATGACATTGATAAAAGCGTTGTTTAGTCATTCGTATATAAAGTGTATCACCCTGTAGATATAATTGTTTTGATATGAATTCATGAACAAATATATCGTCTGTGCGTTCTTGAACCGGCATGTCATATATCCAGTCATAACTGTAACCAATGGCATAGCAATGGCGAGGTGCGCATGTCCCCACAAACAAAATATGAACATCATTTACAAACTAAAGAGAATACATAAAGTGAAAACAAAAGGTGAATCTTATTTACAAAATCAAAAAAGATTACATAAAGACGTGTGCCCACAATCATTCTGGTGCTAAAAATTAGTCCGACTACTCTACGCCAGTGAATCGCAACAATTGAAGAGTATGGATTTCGACATTACTTTCCAGTTAAAGGGATTGTTAAGTTTTGGTATAAGGGGCGCTGTACGAAATAATATTTTGTGAGGTAATAAAAAACTGTGTGTCAAATTTGAAGGAGCATACAATTTTAATGGCATAATAAACTTTATTTGATCAAAATCGGTTCAGAGACGGCTGACATATCCATAAATACAACCATTTGTAATTTAATTTTAATTTAATAGTGCTAAAGGCCCTATCTCACTGGCCTGGAGACTAGTTGGCGACCTGTTAGCGACTCGAGTCTCCGCTGGTTGCGGAGACGTCTCCGCGACGTCTCTTTGAGACTAGCCGGGTCTCCGGGGAGTCGCGGGGAAATCAAACATGTTCGATTTTTTTTTTTACTTTTTCCAGTCTCCAGCAGGTCTCGGTTGCTTGACCAACTTTAGAGACCACGTGACTGAGGTGTTTATCATCTTGTTGTAGATCTAGGTATTTATAGACAGGCAGAAGTCGCGACGACGTCTCCGCAACCTTGTGGGAGACCCATGGTGACCTATCGGAGACGTTGCGGAGACGTCGCGGAGACGTCGCGGAGACGTCGCCTTGGTGAGAATGCAAGCCATTTTCGGGTCTCCCAAGTCGCCACGACTACCGCGACTGATCAGTCGCGGCAGTCGCGGCGACATCTCCGCCAGTGAGATAGTACCTCTAAGGCCCTATCTCACTGGCCTGGAGACTAGTTGGCGACCTGTTAGCGACTCGAGTCTCCGCTGTTTGCGGAGACGTCTCCGCGACGTCTCTTTGAGACTAGCCGGGTCTCCGGGGAAATCAAACATGTTCGATTTTTGTTTTACTTTTTCCAGTCAGGTCTCCGCGACGTCTCCGCGACGTCTCCGAGACCTACTGGAGACCAAGGCGACTGAGAGGAAATGTTGCGGCGACGTCTCCGCGACACTACTTGACGTTGCTTGACCAACTTTAGAGACCACGTGACTGAGGTGTTTATCATCTTGTTGTAGATCTAGGTATATATAGACAGGCAGAAGTCGCGGCGACGTCTCCGCAACCTTGTGGAGACCCATGGCGACATATCGGAGACGCTGCGGAGATTGCAAGCCATTTTCTGGTCTCCCGAGTCGCCGCGATTGAGATAGTATTGCAACTGAACGTGGCGACATGAAGACAGTTATAAACTACATTCCTTTTCAAGTAGACACTAGGACGAGCATTATTCTACATTATGGTTTCACAATTCATTTCCGTATGCTTTATTCAACAATGACAACTTTTCGAAAATGAAAATGCATATTAGTACTTGAACAATATGAATCGTATTACAATGAATTTAACAATAATATTTTAGCACTAACTGCTAACCAGTAAAACATTTTTTTTCACAAATCGCACGTGGTAATCAAAGCAATTTAGTGATTTTGAAGCTCGTTCCGTCTGAAAATGTAATCTTCTTTTTTTTCAGCTTGAAATAAAACAAATACATCCGGACGAATTTATCAGACATATGCAAATATACGTCACACTGGTCTTTAAAAAAATGCACTAATAAGTTGCTTTTAATTTCAAATATGGGTACATTACATGAATAGTGCCATATTAGGAAGCGTTTTCCATTTTTTAATGACTGTTATTGAAAGTATGAACGACGTCATTTTATTTATCAGAGGTAGTTACTATTAAAGCACCGACGAATATCTGCGCGTGTTACTTTTGTTCTGGGAGTGGGGGGGGGGGGGGGGGGGGAGATTAATAACCCCCACCCCCACCCCCCATTAAAACCAGCTCGCAGATCTACGCCAGTATAACGAAGTTTCGGTTAATAAACCAGTGAGATAATAAGTACAGACTCTGTTATGACTCTGCTGGAATGTACCAGATTAATGACGAACCGTTATCAGGAAAAGGCACGATCAAACCTGCATTGCAAAGAATGACATTGTTGTCTTGAGATACGACGCGGAATGAACATTAACCAAATATGGCTCTGAAATTCGAAAGGTTTTACCCAGTCTCATTTATTATTTTCATCACTTATGTTTCCTACATTGAAATTGTTTCTTGTGAAGTTACGCTTGTGAGTGGACCTGTCAACAACACAGTGACGGAAGGAGAAAGTGTAATTTTTAGTTGTAACGTCAGATACAACAACAGCATATACATTTACTGGTATTCTACAAACAAAGACGGGAATACGCATATCGCCGTTAATGATTATGTATACAATATATCTGGTCGAAACAGGAGTAATTATGAAGCATTCGTCCGTGATCTTGGCGAGGGGATTAAGAGAAACAGATTTGTCATACATTCCTCTGATCCGTCGATTGATACTGGGATGTACGCGTGTGGATACGTGAACTCTTCCTCCTGGAGGTTCGTGCGACTCGCGTTTGCATATCTCACAGTTATACCAAATAACTCTACAGAAACTACACCCCAGCAAACAAGTACTCTTCACGCGAGACCCACCGTCACTATCAACGGCCCTTGTGAAGTTACGCTTGTGAGTGGTCCTGTCAACAAGACAGTGACGGAAGGAGAACGAGCACATTTCAAATGTGAGGTGAACAATACATACAACAAACACATATATTGGTATTTTACAAGTAATAGGTCCAAGGATAACATCGCTGTTGACAACCGTACGTACGATCTGCCTGATCGAAACAAAACAAATTATAAAGCGTTCACCCGTGATCTTGGTGATGCGATTACGAAATACAGATTTGTTATATTGTCCACTAATTCGTCGATCGATACTGGGATGTACGCGTGTGGATACGTGAACTCTTCCTCCTGGAGGTTCGTGCGACTCTCGTTTGCATATCTCACAGTTATACCAAATAACTCTACAGAAACTACACCCCAGCAAACAAGTACTCTTCACGCGAGACCCACCGTCACTATCAACGGCCCTTGTGAAGTTACGCTTGTGAGTGGTCCTGTCAACAAGACAGTGAAGGAAGGAGAACGAGCACATTTCAAATGTGAGGTGAACAATACATACAACAAACACATATATTGGTATTTTACAAGTAATGGGTTCGAGGATAACATCGCTGTTGACAACCGTACGTACCATATGCCTGTTCGAAACAATGATAATTATAAAGCGATCACCCGTGATCTTGATGAGTTGATAACGAAATACACATTTGTCATATTTTCCTCTATTTCGTCGATTGATACTGGAATGTACGAATGTGGATACGAGATCTCTTCTACAAGGAAGTTCGTGCAACTTGCATCTGCATATCTCACAGTTATACCAAATAACTCTACAGAAGATACAAACCGGCAAACAAGTACTCTATCCACCTTATTCGCCTCCACCTTGGGATATCACATAAATGACGGAAGTCATAACAATATCAGCATACATACTGATTGGAAACATGATAACAATTCTGTGAGTCCAACAATCTTTGAGTCGAACAAAGAGACTATGTCTTCGACAACCCAAACCACAACCCCTCAACTCACATCCACCACTCATAATCGTCCATCATCAATCCCTCTATCCCAATACCGTGGCAGTGATGTAATGAAACATCTATACATTCTTATAGCGGTAATTTCATTCAACATTCTTTTATTAGTAGCTATGAAAACACTTCTTTCGGTGGTGCCGCACACGCCTGTCACAAGACATGAAGAGACATTCAAAGAAATCCAAGAGGCCATCATCTGCACGACACACCTGGACACTGGAAAATAGACCGGCTACAAATGATCCGGTATTCGTGGTTGACGTCAAGAAGATCGGGAATAAGGACACGAATGAGCAAATTGTAGTCTATGTCAAACGTGAGAATAGAGAACGTGATACCGTTGATATAAGGCTTTCTGTATCTAACACAACCGAAGCTCTCAGTGTGAAACCCAGACAGAACCACGACCTGGACGGCGCGGGTGGTCCAAACCGCGGTAGCTTCCTGGCCTGGAGGGATGTTGTCCTTCATGAAGCGCGGTTCTTTCCATATTCAAGAGGAATCCGGAAATGTTGGACCTCCGAAGCCAAGGCGGGGTGTGTCGCAGTAACTAGGATCGCCAACCGATGAGAACATTTCAACCAAGTCATATAAGGTGCGGTTTGTCGTCAATACCTAGCTGAAAGATCTATCACCCTTATCTCTGGAAGGGTGTCGACTTCCAAGAGGCGCGCTTCTTTGCAGAGTCAATGGGAGTCTGAATGTTGGGCCGCCGAAGCCTAGGCAGGCTTTATGGCAGTAACTAGGATCGCCAACCGACGGAACCTTTTTAACCAAGTTTTGGTTTCGACCTTCAAGAATCGCATTTCTATGCAGAGTCAGGGGAGTACAGAAATGCTGTGCCGCCGAAGCTCAGGCGGGGTGTGACTGACTATCTTCTTTTCCTTGTCAATCTATTGAAGAACTGCAGACAAAAAACATTTTTCTTTTCCTCAAAGCCCGCCTGTAGTCTTCTCATCAAAGCCTATATTACAATTTCAGTACAGTATAGTGGATTGAGGTACATTATCAAGGGCAAAGAATAACAGACGTTTCGACAAGAACCTTCTGACTGAAAATACTCCATTGATTATCAATGTATGAAAGGGCCATCGAGTAATAAGACGCACATGTTTTGAATCATACATAGTAGAGTAGACGATATTTAATATAAGCAACACAATAATAAGTAATACTTATTTTTTCAATAATGAATGCATATTAGTGTAAGAATGATGTAATCGAAAAGTGACACTGCAATCTTTCAATGTTTGTTTAAATATGCTGCACTTGTACATTTAACTTTTCAAATGCTCACCTATAAAATAATGTAGACATATCAAGACAAAACAGAAATACAGTCAACCCCTATTGCACGGATCATACTGACTGTTGATGCAACAATTGTATTTCATCAATCAATTCGTCTAATCCGCTCAAAGTGACTAGTATAATAATTATACAGATGATTGTTATCATGGTTATTCCGTTGATGAATCAAGTTCAATTTCAGATTAATTTTGTCACATTTATTTTGGAATGTACGATATTGACACCACATAGTTATAAGCTTGTCTACTTGTCAAAGTTATACACAAATAACATGATTAGAAAGAAGGTAACGACATATTTTGTTCCGAATGATGTGCATTCTTTCGTTAATATTATATCAAGTCGCATTCATAATATTCAGCACCAGACTCTTGAAAGCATGGGTTTGAACGATAAAAAACGTACATAAAATGTATTAATACAATAAAGGCACAAATGATAAATATAAGAAGCATCATGTTGGCTTAACACTCTGTAGCTTTCCAGTGTAATCACATAAAGTGAGTTAGAATTATATCAATTTAAATTGTTGTTGTTTTTGTTAAATTATTATTGGCGATTTTATTAGTCAGTATCAATTTTTTAGGATTTCAAACTCACGTCTGAATGTAACTTTGTAAGAATCGACTAGCGATATAACTAATACAGCTTATATAGAGTTTGTGACGCCTTCCGCAGTTTGCAGTATGTACTCATGAATATTCAATTGCGGAGGACATAAATCATACATAAGTTTAGCTCTGTATCCGATCAATCATGCGGATGTCGCTACTCATGTCATAGTCTGTCACACCAGTCGCTCATATGCAAACCCTTTTAACATTCATTCACATTTCGTGATATCAAAAATTATCATCATTCTTGATATCACAAATTTAATTCTTGATATTACGAATTTATTTATATTCTTGATATTACACAATACATTCTTGATATCAAGAAATTATTTCTTGACATTAATACATGATTTCCTTTTGTTAACCAGAGGTAAATCTTGATATCAAGAATGAAATTTATGATATCAAGAATGATATTTTGTGAAATCACAAAATGTGAAGAAATACTAAAAAGGGATTGCCATACGCTCAAACGAGCTTTCTCCATAATAATAATAATGTTTCGATTGATATAGCGCCTAATGTGATTGATAATCATCTCCAAGCGCTTTACAATATTATTACCACGGACACACTCACAATCATTCCGCACATGACGTGCACTCTCTGCTCCCTTGGGAGCAATGCATTCTGGCAGCCATATAGCGCACTTAACGGTATAAAAGTACGATTGCATACACGTTCCACTCCTATACCAGGTCCCCATTTATACACCTGGGTAGAGAGCAGCAGTCCCTATTTGAAACAACCTGCCAGAGGACATAGTTGGAGAGATAAATGACTTTCGGAAATAATATCGCTAGTGATATTCGTTTGTCTCGCAATGTATGGTCAAACTAGGAATCTAAAAGATCATGACGTTTCGTATGCCGCTGCAATACTTTGTCAAATGATATAATCTAATGAAGACAATCGGTTTTTATGCTCTACCGTGGCTCCCAACTCACAATCTCACATAAGCGAGTGCGTTCCTGATAGGTAAACAACGGAACCGCGTCGATTGGCCGGTGCACACGGGCACTCAACCAATCAACGGGAACACTGGTGCGGCCCGCCTGCCGAACCAGCGTGCGATACGTCGCCATGACACTACCCCGACCAACCGGCCCCCAACGGCTGATTCCAACCCACGGTAGAACAGAGCCACCTTCTTGCTACAACGCTCATATCTACGTATCAATTTCAGGGCAAGGCGCCCGTATGTTCAATCAATAATAGTAAATATATAATCCATTGCGGATATAAATGATTTTGGTGTTCAATCCTCCAACAAAGAGTACATCAGGATCTATTATTGATGGCGTCACATATGCTATGAGGGCACTCTTTTATTTACTTAAGTTGCTGTGAGCCACTGATTGGCCAATGAGGATGTCATTTATGACGCCTATATTTGAGTTTGACGTATGTCTCGCCTTATTGGCTATTGTTCACATTAGCTCATTATTTTTAAAAATGGCGTTCAGATGGGAGGCCTTGTAAAAAAAAAGGTTGGTATCATTGTTTGAAATATCGCTAACATAATGCATTTGTAGTTTTTAAAGGTTATTGTCTATTTTGTTGAATGTCGTGTATTAACGGTTTGTTAAAGTGCACGATTGTGGACCAGCATTACACATTGTATGGTCAAAATCATTATAATTACAAAATAAAGAAACAAGCACATAATACATTTATAAGACAAACAAAATTGTAAGATAAAGAGTGTGCACCTTTTTCGACATTTTTCCCTTTTGAGGTCAATTTTTTATTAGAATGTTATATATTGTTGTTTACGGACGTTTAGTATAATACGTACGTAACTAATATTGTTGCAACACACAATCACTCTTGATGTTACTTGCGGTAATTTAGAAAGAATGTTCACATTGATATATTGGTGGAATAATACTTTGTAATTCGTGATATGTACAACAATAAATATGTGAACCATCTGTGTCGTTTCATTGTTGATTTTGTTGTGCTATTCTGTGTTTTGCGGTGTTACATATACAGTTTGCTTAGTAAATTCAGAATAACAGTCTAAAATTAAACCACAAACAACCTAGAATGTAAACGCTCAGTCTGAAGAGTACGTCATGTTATCTAGATGCAGATCCCGCCATACATGCCATAGTTAAGGCGTCTTCGTTTCGTTATTTAAAGCATCGTATCAACCATTACAGGACATTCGCACCATGTATTGTTTTGTGAGGTGCTAGTTTGATATTTTCTTGAATAATGGTCCTTTGATACCCATCATACGATTTGTGCATCTCACAAATCACTTCGAACTATCATGACGAAAACACTATTTAATCCAATTATATACAGACTTATTGAATGATACTATGGAATACCTCATGGCCCTAATTTAACCTGCATGTGTATTCTATTGAATGATATTTCAATTATAATTTCAAATTAGTACCAACATAATTATTACAAAGACAAATTAACAATAATGACGTTCTGGGTAACAATTTTAATAGCTTACTAAGACCATACTTAATAGACATTGTAGCCTGTTGTTGATTTATCTAAGAATATATTTTGGGGTTGCATGGTCCATACATATAACACAGAGCATTTAAAATGATATAAACTCCTGAAAAATAAAATACAAAATAGATAAATAAATACACATGAGTGTGCGCTGTGCAAAAATAAATGTAAATGGGGGGGGGGGGGGGGGGGGGGGGGGGGGGTGAATTGAAAAATAATATTATAAACAACAGTTTCACCTTTTCTGCGTAGCCCTTGTGACAGTCATGCCATTGCTGAAAGCGTTATTTAGTCTTTTGTATATATTATAGTTTATCACCATGTAGATATAGTTGTTTTTATATGAATGTATGACAACATAATTATATCGTATGTGCGTTCTTGAACCGGCATGTCATATCCAGCCATAAATGTAACCAATGACATAGCACTGGAAAGGTGCGCATGGTCCCCCAAACAAAAGGTGAACATCATTTACAAAAAGGGAGTACATAAAGGGTAAACAAAAGGTGAAAATTATTCACAAAATAAATAGATTACATAGAGTGTGCCCCCAATCATTGAGGTGCTAGAAATAAGTCCAACCACGTTACGCCAGTGAATGCAACGGTTGAAGAGTATGAATTTCGAGACTATACATTCCAGTTTTGTGTTGATATATGATATTAGCATTTAGCAACAAAACGTTGCGACATGTAGAAAGCTTTAAACTACATTCCTTTCAAGGAGGATATAGGGCAAACAATATTCTACGTAAGGGTTTCACAATTTCATTTCCGTATGCTTTATTCAACAATGACAACTATTGGAAAATGAAAATGCATGTTAGTACTTGAACAATATGAATCATATTACAATACTGTACATAACAATTTTAGCGCTTACTGTTGACCAGTACTGCATTTAACTTCACAAATCGCACACAGTAATCAAAAGCAAGGAACATCGGCATGAGTACGTATTGTGCATGTCGTCAATATTTGAAATGGGGTGACTTTTAAGCTCGTTCTCTCTGCAAAGTTTTGTTTTTTGTTTGTTTAATAAGTTTATTTCAACTTAAAATAAAACAAATACATGCCGGACGAATTTATCCGATATATGCAAATATAAGTCACACTGGTATTTAAATGGACAATTGAACACGATAATACTTGCACATAACGTTCAGAAAGAAATGCATTAATAAGTTGCTTTGAATCTCAAATATCGGTATGATGCATAAATGATAATACAAAAATCAATATCCCATTTTCATACACTTCCTCCTCAATTAAATTTAATGACCGTTATCAAAAGTATGAACGACGTCATTTTGTTAAAAGAAGTTACTAAGCACCGACGAAGATTTGCGCACGTTACTTTTAATCTGGAAGGGGGGGGGGGGTAATTTAATAGATCACCCCCCCCCCCCCCCCCCCCCCCCCCTCCCCGAACCAAAGAAACTGCTCCCAGATCTACACCAGTAATACTAAGTTTCGGTTAATAAACTAGTCAGATAATATTTACATACTCTCAAGGAACTGTGTTGGGATGTACCAGATGAATGAATAGCCGTTATCGAGAAAAGTCACGACCAAACCTGCCTTGCAAAGAATGACATTGTCGTCTTGATACACGACGCGTAAAGAACTTTAAATGGCTCAGATTCTCATTTTGGAAAGATTTTATCCAGTTTTATTAACTGTCCTCATCATTTATGTTTCTTTAATTGAATTTGCTTCAAGTGAAGTTACGCTTGTGCGTGGTCCTGTCAACAAAACAGTGACGGAAGGAGAAAAGGCAGCTTTCAAATGTGACGTGAAATACAACAACACCCCAAACATGTTCTGGTTTTTGACAAATAATGACAGGCGCTGGCATATCGCCACTGATGATTATATATACAATGTGCCTGATCGAAACAATATTAATTATAAAGCATCCCTAACCCCCCGTAATGATCTTGGTGACGGGATTAAGAGATACAAATTTGTCATACATTCCTCTAATCCGCTTATTGATACCGGAATGTACGAGTGTGGATACGCGAGCTCTTCTTCTACCAGGTTCGTGCGACTCGCGTTTGTATATCTCACAGTTATACCAAAGAACTCTAGAGACAATACCACCCAGCAAACAAGTACTCTATCCACACCACTCGCCTCCATCTCTAAATATCTCATTACTGACGGAAGTGATCAGAATACCAGCATACATACTGACGGTGAATGAATCTGATAACTATACCGTGAGTCAAACAACCTTTGCGTCGAACGCTGAAACGACTACGTCTTCTAGAACCTGGACATCGTCGGTACGATCAGTCCTTACAACAACTGAACGAATTCCGCAAATTAACAGATCTAAAATAACTAATGATGCTGGAATAACACCACGAGAAATCCAACCTCAATTAAACATTACGATGAAGCGATAGTCTGAAACAACTATACATAGTACTCAGATATCCACCACCCTCGTTCCACATCGTCCAGTGATCATCACCATGTCAATCTAAGTATCCCTCCATTCGAAAACTCACTTGATACAATTTTGCTGATATATGTTTATTAAAGCTGTATTATCAGTCATCACACTATTTGTCTAGTTTTGATCACAGTGCGTTCCGCAAAACTTAAAGTTAAAGGTTCACAGAGCAAATGTATCAGTCCAAGACAAAAGCCGACATCGGATAGCTCACCCAGACTTCGAGAATCTCACATTACACTTTCAGGCAGTGACACAATCAATGGATCATCTCTCAAAGATAAGAAAGGCACATATAATCTGAGTGCAAGAGATATTGAAATACCGGAACTAAAGGGAAATGAGTCGTGCAAGTCTATATCAGCCTCATGTTCACGCGGGCTTATTAGCTGTCAAGGGAGCAGTGATGTTGAAATGCAGTCTTACAAAGACAAATCTACGCCACAATTTCTCTCCGACGATAACTACGAAACAATCAATGATACTAACTCACCAATCGGTGCGAAAGCCAAGGCGTTGTCAATTGGTCCTTTCCTGGATGATTGTCTCGTTCATCATTCCAAATTGTCTTCCTGCAGAAAATCCAGAAATATATCCTCGCAGTCGAAATCCAAAGTCGCAACATCCGGAAAACTCGAGAATTCTAGATGGGAAACTTCGAGAGAAGTCCATGAGAATCGAGTTCGGTTTGTCATGGAGCTGATTTCTCCCATTCCCGACCACGATTATAACTACGCGACAGTCCCGAATAGTGATGACGATCTATGTGAATGTGACAATTACGAGGCTATCGATGACAACTTGAACATACTTCCGGGACCCAGTAGAGTGGCTGATGGAAATTAACAATGAGACTACGTCTTCGAGAACCCAAACTACCACCCCTCAACTAACATCTTCCACTTATGCTTATGATCGCCCATTATCAATCCCTCTATCCCAATACCGTGGCATTGACATTGATTGATGTAATGAAACCTCTACACATTCTTACAGCGGTAATGTCATTCATTATTCCATGGATCGTACTAGTACGATCCATGATTATTCTATTGTTCGTAGCTTTGCTAACTAGCTCTTTCGGTGGTGCCGCGAACGCCTGTCACAAGACATGAAGAAACATTCCAAGAAATCCAATAGGCCATCATCTGCACGACACACCTGGACACTGGAAAATAGACCGGCTTCAAATGATCCCGTATATGTATTTGACGTCAAGAAGATCGGGAATAAGGACACGAATTAGCCAATCGTAGTGTATGTGAAGCGTGAGGACAAAGAACGAGATACCGTTGATATCAGGATTTCTGTATCTAACACAACCGAAGCTCTCAGTGTGAGCCCCAAACAGAACCACCACCCGGACGGCGCGGGTGGTCCAAACCACGGTAGCTTCCTGGCCAGACGATCCTTCAACCCTTTCTCTGGAGGGATATTGTCCTTCATGAAGCGCGCTTCTTCTCATAGTCAGGAGGAATCCGTAAATGCTGGACCTCCGAACCAAAGCGGGGTGTGTTGCAGTAACTAGGATCGCATACCGATGTGAGCATTTCAACCAAGTCATGTATGGTGCGGTTTGGCGTCAATACCTAGCCAACAGATCCATCACCCTTATCTCTGGAAGGGTGTCGAATTCCAAGAAGCGGGCGTCTTTGCAGAGTCCATGGGAGTCTGAATGTTGGGCCGCCGAAGCCTAGGCAGGCTGTGTGGCAGTCACTAGGATCGCCAACCGACGGAAACGTTTTGCTTTCGATCTTCAAGAATTCAAGAGTCAGTGGAGTCCAGAAATGCTATGCCACCGTAGCTCAGGCGGGGTGTTACTGACTATCTTCTCCTTGTCAATCTGTTGAAGAACTGCAGACAAAAAACATTTTCTTTTCCTCAAAGCCCGCCTGTAGTCTTCTCATCAAAGCCCATTGAGGTACACTATCAAGGGCAAAGAATAACAGACATTTCGACAAGAATCCTTCTGACCCAAAATATCCCATTGATTATGTATGAAAGGGCCATCTAGTAATAAGACACACTTGTTCTGAATCATACATAGTAGAGTAGACAATACTTAAAGAGATAGTTGAGTTCTGGTAAGGAGAGTACAGTTTTAGTGAAACTGAATTTTAGTAACCCAAACCTGCATCATTACATTACAAACTAATAGTTATAACTAGAAAGGAACACAAAATTACAAATGACGTAGTAAAGATCATGTTATCATTCAAAAAGAGCCGTTAAAACGTAAGAGGGCGCTCTCTAAACACTCATCGGTTTCAACCATTTTGAATAAAATATTGTGCATGTGATGCTTTGTTGAAATAGTGATTAGATAGAGAAATAACCAACAACTATTTAAATACCTATTTGTAACTTTTTTGAAAAGAGGAAGCATTTTTTTGAATTTTTAACGGCTGGTTCAAAATTCTCTAATAAACCCGGGGCCCCGGGTTTATTACAAATTGTTATATTTATGGATATTTCAGCCGTTTCTGAACCGATTTTGATCAAACAAAGATGATTTTATTGTTTAAATATTATGCTCTTTCAAATTTTACACTCAGTTTTGCATTACCTCACAAACCAATTAAGTAGTCTAGCGCCCTCTCTACCAAAACTCAACTTTCCCTTTAATATACATTGTAAGCCATTAATACAAGCAACGAAATGATGCTTATTTTGTCAATAATGAATGCATATTAGTGTAAAAATGATGTATTTGAAATGTGACACTATTATCTTTTCACTAGAAATGTGTATATGCTGCACTTATGCATTCACCTTTTCAAATGTTCACATATAAGATAGTTAGGCATATCAAGACAAAACACAAATACAGTCAAACCCATTTTACGGAGTGATGCAACAATTGTATTTCATCAATCGAGTCAATCTAATCTGCTCAAAGTGACTAGTTTAATGATTATACTAATCGTCGTTATCATGGTTATTCCGTTGACATGGTTGATGAATCAAGTTCAATTTCAGATTAATTTTGTCACATTTGTTTTGGAATGTACGAAATTGACACCACAGAATATAAGCTTGTCAAATACATGAATAGAAAGAAGGTAACGACATATTTTGTTCCAAATGACGTGCATTCTTTTCGTTATTATTATATCAAGTTAAATTCGTTATACATTCCGCATCAGACTCTTGAAAGCATAGGTTTGAAGTTGAACGATACAAAAACGTACATAAAGGTTATTATACAATGAAGACACAATGCAGTTGATACGAAGCATCATGTTGGCTTAACACGCTGTAGTTTTCCAGTGTAACCACATAAAGTGAGTTAGAATGATATCAATTCAAATTGTTGTTGTTTTTGTTAAATTATTAGTTGGCGATTTTATTAGTCAGTATCAATTGTTTAGGATTTCAAACTCACGTCTGAGTGTAACTTTGTAAGAATCGACCTAGCTATACAGACTGTTCCAGATAAAACGAAACCGGGTTTCATGGCAGAAATTTTCGGTCATAATGAATAATTTCCTTGATGATATATATATGTCTGGAAAGCTCTGTGTCCTCTTCTTTCGTTTGATGTACAACTTATGGCACATTTTTCAAGCATGACTGAATAAGAACAATGGGAAGTGTGTTACCAATATTCCATTTGCACGCATACATTTTAAATTTGGGTGAGTTTTAGGGTTGTAAACGGACTTGTTTTTAAAAAGGACAAAACACCACATAAAAGTTCATATTTTTATCTTTTACATGAGACCTCATGCTAAAAAATTATATGATTTATGCCAGAGAACTGAGTACAATGAAAACATGACTGATTTCTGCCAAATGAGTGAAAGTTGAGTAAGAAGTCGCTCAGCTTTCTTGAATTAGCAGCTGACAATGGACTTTGATGCACGAGAGAATTACACAAACGTGGGGATCAGGGAAAACATGGGAAACAGGCTAGATCAGGAAAGTTACTCATTTGGGCTGGGAATCAAGCAATGTATTCATTGTACTCGTTCTCTGGCATAAATCATTTATTTTTAATCATGAGGTGTCATATAAAAGATAGATTATGAATGTTTATGCGGTATTTGTCCTTTTTCAAAATAAGTACGTTTACTACCCTTAAAACTCACCCAAACCTCACCCAAACTTACAATATCTGCGTGCAAATAGAATCTTGGTAACACCACTTTTCATCGTTCTAATTCAGTCATGCGTGAATTATGTGCCATAAGTTGTATATCAAATGAAAGAAGAGACACAGAGCTTTTCAGACATATATATATCATCAAGAAATTATTCATTATAACATAAAATGTCTGCGTTGGAAACCGGTTTCGTTTTTTCTGGGACAGTCTGTATAGAAGTAATACAGCTTATAGAGAGTCGTGACGCCTTCCGCAGTTTTGAAGTACGTACTCATTAATATTAAATCTCGGAAGACATAAATCATACATAAGTTTAGCTCAGTATCCAATCAATCATTTCGGCTGTTTGCTACTCATGTCATAGTCTGTCACACCAGTCGCTCATATGGCAAGCCCTTTTCACATTGTATTCACATGTCGTAATATTAAAAATTATAATTCTTGATATCCCAAAGTTAATTCTTGATATCACGAATTGATTTCTAATCTTGTTATCATAAATTAAGTTATTAATATTGAATTGTATTCTTGATATCAAGAATTTAATTGTTATACGAAGTACGGAATTCTTTGATATCAAGATATTTAATTTGTGATATCAAGAATTATATTTTGTGATATCACGAATTATGAATAAATGTTGCAAGGGCTTGCCATTACGCCTAGTATATCATTTTGTTAAACATCGAGAACATAATGCACATCTGCTTTCTTTTTTTTCCTTCTTTTTTTCTTCGAATATCATGTACTATAACAGTTTAATAGTCAGCGTGCACGTGTATGACCAGCATTACAAATTGCATTGTCAATATAACTATAAAATTATATAAACAAGCAAATAAAAAAGTTATGAGACACACAACTATACATTATAAAGATTGTTGCCACACACAACCAGGCGCGCCGGAAGCAGTTTTGGATTGGGGGGGGGGGGGGGGGGGCAAAGACAGAAGGGGGCTCATGATTTTTTGTGTGTAGGGGCTTATGCCCAACCTCACTCACAGAGTTGCCAACTTTGAGCCAGAGGCGAGAGTGAGAACATTGCGAGGGAGCGAAGTGACTGAGCGGGGGAGGGTGGTAGGGAGCTTTTGCATTTTGGGACTTGAAATACTGCAATCTGGTGCATTACCTAGATAGGAAATTCGGGCTTAAGATTAACTGTATCTGGGAAAGCGTGTTATGATTTGATCGACTGGAAAATTATAACTATATTTTCACAAAGAAAACAAATAATTGACACACTAATAAACATGCATCCCATCACACACACAATGTATTTATTGTCATACACAGTTCCCAACATAAACCATATGCCACATTATGTATGATCCAACAACATATCCTACAGCCAAGAATGAGTCCCGAGGGAGCGAAGCGACCGAGGGCTTGGGCAGAGCCAGAGGGGGAGGTTTGTTAGGAGGGGGGGTATCCCCCTCCCACGGGGAAGATTTGCATATATATTTATATTACTTGAAATGGTGCAATTTGGTGCACGTTGGTGCACGTCACACTAAGCAGCCAGAGCAATGCCAGCCTACACGGGAACTACGTGGCCCGGTACAGAAAAAGTACTCACCCCAGACCATACGCAAGTTACACAACAAAATGAGATGATCTGTTCGCGAAAACTTAAAATGGATGTATAAATTTGTTTTGAACGTTAGAATTAACAAGTCTTAACTCATACATTTATTTTTTCTTTCCCACTCTTCTTCTTTTTGTCCTTTTTTTGTTTGGGGGGGTGGGGGGCCTTTTTTTTTTTTGGGGGGGGGGGGGGGGGAGGGGGGGGGGAGGGGGGCAAAAAACGCGTTTTTGCCCCCAGCAAATCCCCCCCCCCCCCCCCCCCCACCCCCCCCACACACACACTTTTTGGCGCCTATGCACACAACCAACTTCGTGTCACTTGCGATAATGTAGAAAGAAAGTTCACATTATTTATTGTAAGTCTAATACTTTGTAATTCGTGAAATGTACAGCAATAAAATGTGTGAACCATATGTGTCGTTTCATTGTGCATTTTGTTGTGCTTTTTCTGTGTTTGTGGTGTTACATACATTGTATTTTAAGTAGGCCCACGTGCCTTGTATAATGTCTTCTTCATTTGTTAGGTTACCGTATCTCATTCTACTACATACTTACAGTTTCATACAGTCAAATTAAATTCAGACAAAAAAATCTTACCAATACACCACGAACGACATGGATGTAAATACCCAGACGGTACAGTACGGGTCAGGCCATTCAGATGCAGATCCGCCACAAAGTTAACGTTTTAATTGTTTCATATTTCATTTACTATTCAAAGCACATTGTCATGTTGAAGATATTACTGTTGATTAATCATACAAATGGCATTCACACCATGTATCGTTTATGAATAAAATCCTTCCTTGGGTCCTTTTATATCAATCATGAATTATGTGCATCTCACATATCACTTTGAACTCTCATAACGAATACACTATTTAATCAAATGATATAAAGACTAATTGCCCCCAAATGAAATTAAATCAAGGCTTATTTCTGATTCGACTATACAGTGGTTAAAAAGGGATATTTATTGAGACATGATGAATAAGATTTGTACTTTATGTAAAGTCAAATTTCCTTCCTAGGTATGCACCAGATTGCATAATTTAAAGTATAAATTTGAAGAATTTCCCTCCCATCAAGCACTACCTCCCTCTTAGTCGCCTTCGCTCCCTCAGGAATCGGTCTAGATTGTCTATATACGTCCTGGTTCTACCTCCGTTAATGTTGTTGGTGCAATGTTTGAACTATGTCACTTTGCGAATATTATTATGGGGGTGCATATTGTATAATAATGTTTTCTTCATCGAAACAAATATAACTTTTGTTTCCAGTCCAAATATAATCATGACTCATTTACCTACAGTTAGTGGCGTAAAGTCCGAAGTTCCTTACTAGGTATGCACCAGATTGCACATGTTAAGCGCACCAAAATTGCAAAAGCTCCCTACCGTGGGAGGGGGGACACCCCCCTACCACACCCTCCCCCCGCTCAGTCGCTTCGCTCCTCCCGCTTGGTCGCTTCGCTCCCTCGCCAAGTCCATATTCACCGCTTGCTCAAAGTTGGCGATCCTGCCATTACGCCTATATACGAACATTGTGGTGATGCTAGATTGTTTGGTTTGCCCCCCCCCCCCCCCCAGAAAAAAAAAAAAAGTTTGGGTTCATTACGCCACTGAGTCGCAGTGAATCACTGAACATTGAAGAGTACGGATTCGAGACTACTATACGTTCCAGTTAAGTTTGAATATGATCATGATGCTAAGCAACAAAACGTTACAACATGAGAAAGTTATAAACTACATTGGCTACAGTGGCGTACCCCAGGACTTTTTTCAAGGGGGGTGGGGTTATTTCGTCCGACCACAATTTTTCGAGAGGGGGGTTGTCATTGAAGAGATTTTTCAAGGGGGGGGGGGGGGGGGTGTCGGTGAAGATTTTTCGAAGGGGGGGGGGGAGGGGGGTGTCCGTCAACAAAAATTTCGAAGCCGAGTCCGAGATCTTCAAAAAATATCAAGGCCGAGACGAGAACCACTTGGTTTTCGAGACCAAGACATTGGTTATGATGCTCGAGACCACTACAATGGGGGGGGGGGGGGGGGGTGACCCCTAACCCCCCCCCCTCCCTCCTGCATGGGTACGCCTGTGATTTGCTAAATTCATTTTCAAGGAGAAGCTAGTGCGAGGCATTATTCTACGAAAAGGTTTCAACAAAAATTAATTTCCGTTAGCCTTTATTCAACAATGACTACTATCGAAAATTAAAATGCCATATTGATATCTGAGCAATATGAATCAGATTGAAAGCATTGCATTAAGAAATATTTGCATATTGCTGCTAACCAGTAATTACTCCGTTTTACGGAAATCCACAAAAAGTATCCAAAAAGCAAAGAACATCGGCACGTGTCTCGTGAATGCCGATAATTATTGAAGTGATTTTATTTTCTCTGTCTTATTTTGTGTAGTTTATTTTCAGCTATTATAAAAAAACAAATACAGGCAGGACAAACTTATCAGAAATATGCAAATATACATCACACTAGCCTTTGATAGACAATGAACAATATATACTATTTGACATTACTTTCAGGGGAAAAAATCATTGACAATTACATCGTTACTAATATGGGTATATTCATAACTGATACTAAGAAAAATGCATAGAACTGTCAAATTCGAGCGTTTTCATTTTAAACACTTCTTTTCAATCAAATTTGATGACTGTCACTGAAAGTAAGAACGCATGTCCTGTTATAAAGCACCGACGAAGATCTGCGCACGTTACTTTTGATATGTAAGAGGGATGGCAGGCCCGTAGCCAGGGATTTTTCAAGGGGGAGAAGGGGTGGGGGGGGGGGGGGGGGGGTGCGGGCGTAATTTACATAAACGGGACCGAGACCCACTTGCCAAAAATGTTCGAGGGCCGAGACCACTGGCGGCGAGTCGTGTAAGCGGGGTGGGGAGAGGGGGATTGGAGGTGTAGTCCGAGGCCAGTCCACTGTAAAGTTATGTAATCGGGGATGGTGGGTGGGGGGGGGGGGAGTCCGAGACCATAAGTAGATGTCGGATGACGATTAGATGTGGACTCGAGACCGGGTAAAAGAGTGGATACGAGACCAGTTTAAAGTGGACTCCAAGACTGGCCGAAAAAGGGACCCTTTCTGACTTTGTGTAGGGGGGGGGGGGGGGGGGGGGGGGGGTGTACGACATCCAACGCACCCCCCCACCCTGACTAAGGCCCTGGATCATGGTAAATTATAATAGACCCCCCCCCCCCCCCCCCCCGAACCAAATTAAACTGCTCGCAGATCTACACAGTGATGGGAAGTTTCGGTAATAAACTAGTCAGATGATAATTACAGACTTTCAACGAGCTATGTTTGGGGATGTACCAAGATTAATGTACATCCGTTATCGAGTAAAGTCACGACCACCTTACATTCTAAAGAATGGCAATGTCGACTTGAGAAACCGACGCGGAAACATTTAGACCAAATATGGCTCAGAGTCTGATTTGGACAGATCTTATCCAGTTTTATTAACTGTCTCATCATTTAGGTTTCTTAATTGAAATTTGATTCTTGTGATATTACGCTTTGTGCATTGGCCCTGTCCAACAAAACAGTGCCGGAAGGAGAAAGGGTAAATTTCAAATGTCAGACAGTGAACATTGAAAACAACGAACCCATATATTGGTATTCTACAAACAAAGATGGGTATAGTACGCTTATCGCCCACTAATGAGTATGTATCCAAATACCTGTGGTCGAAACAAGAGTAATTATGAGCATCCGTCTTTGACTCTTGGCGACGTAGTAAAAAATACACGATTGTCATACATTCCTTTGATCTGTCGATTGATACCGGAACGTACAGGTGTGGATACGTCAACTCTTCCCTCCTGGAGTTTCGTGCGACTCGCGTGTTGCATATCTCACAGTTATACCAAATAACTCTGCCAGAAACTACACCCCATAGCAAATAAGTACTCTTCGCGAGAGACCCCACCGTCACTACATGTCTACACGGCCCTCGTGAGTTACGCTTGGTGAGTGGTCCTGTCAACAACAATACAGTGAAGGAAAGGAGATCGGGGTCTTTCGTAAGTAAGGTGAACAATGAAAACAACAAACACATATATTGGTATTTTACACAATACAAATTGAGTCCCACGGATAACATCGCAGTTGACAACAATACGTACAGTTGCCTGATCGAAACAAAATACAAATTATAAAGCGTTCCCCGTACCCTATCTTGGTGATGGATTTCGAAATACAGATTTGTTATTATTGTCCACTAATTCGTCGATTGATAACGGAATGTACGAGTGTGGATACCAGAGCTCTTCTTCCAAGAAGTTCGGCCACTTGCATTTGCTTATTCCTCCCACAGTCATACACCAAATAACCTCTGGAGGACAAAACATACCCTGCAAGCAAGTAATTCTATCCACACCACCATTCTCCCTCCACCTTGGACATCACGGGTACTGACGGAAGGATGATCAGATACCAGTATACATACAGACAGGTAGAATATGACGTTGACTAAGTATCCGTTAGTCCAAACACCTTGAGTCGAACGATGAACGACTACGCTTCTAGAACCTGGACATCGTCGGTACGATCGAGTCCTTATTACACAACTGACCCCGAATTCCCGCAAATTACTACAGATCTACAATTAACTAATGATGCTGGAACTAATACCCGAGAAACTCCACCTCTAATTCATCTTCGATGGAGAGCGATAGTCCTGAAACAACTTTACATACCTCTCAGATATACCATCCACACCTCTCAACCCACCCATCTTCCATGATCGATCTCACTATGATGCCAATCTAGTACCCCAAGTACCCCCACCCACCCTCCATCGAAAACACTCACTTGATACGATTTGTTCTGATATATGTTATTAGAGCCTTATTATCAGTCTCATACATATTTTGTCTAGTTTTGATCACAGTGCGGTTCCCCGCAAAACTCAAAAGTTAAAAGCTGCTGCACATAGGCAAATGTATCAGTCCAGAGAGGAAAAAGCCGACATCGGATGGCTCACCCCAGCACTTCAAGAATCCTCACATTACACTTTCAGGCATGACTACGACACAATCTATGGATCATCACTCAAAAAGATAAGAAAGATACATATAATCTGAGGTGCAAGAGATATTGAATTACAGGAACGTAGGGGAAGGAGGGGGGGGAGAATGAGATCGTGCAAGTCTATTGGTCAGACCTCATGTTCGCGTGGCGCTTCTTACTGTCAAGGGAACAGTGATATCACATAAGCGCGCAATACCCAAGGGAAGACCAGGATCTATGAAGATGTTGAAAATGCCAGTCTTTTAACAAAGGCAAATCTACTCCCAAAACTTTCTCTTCCCCCCGACGATACTAACTACGAAACAATCACAATGATATTACACTCACCATCAGATTCGTGCGAGAAAGAGCCCAAACCGCTTTGTCAATTGGTCCTTCTCCCCCCCCTGAGATCCCGACACACTCTCTCTCTCGTTCAATCATTCCAAAAATTGTCTTCCTGCAGAACATCAGCCCCGAAATATACCCCTCGCAGTCGAAAATCCATACCAAGTCGCCAAACATCCCGTCGAAAAACCTCGAGATTCTAGATGGGGAAACTTCGGAGGAGGAAGTCCATGAGAAATCGGAGTTCGGTTTGGTGGGGTGTGTCTCATATCGACTGATTATGAGGGTCTGAATTCATGTGCGCTCTAGTGAGTGCCCACTTCTTTCCCGTTCCTGCTTCCTTTTCCTCACTCTTTCCTTTCCTCCCATGGTACTTTCTTTTTCCCCACCCCCCGTCCCAGACGAGAGAACCAACTCCTTCTTTTATTTTCTCTCCTTTTCCTATTTCTCCACTTTCTCTTTTCCTCTTCCTTTCTCTTTCCTTTCCTCCCATTTTTTATCTTTCCACGACCAACGATTTATGACGACTACGCGAAAACAGGTCTCGAATAAAATGATGACGAACTAGTGAATGTGACAATTACAAGTCTCAAACACATCTTCTCATCCCTC
>JBAMJV010008645.1:0-39245 GCA_037951105.1 Echinarachnius parma
TCTGTTTGTCACACAACAGACTTAGTACATTGTAATGTCGCTTGGACATGTTGGATATACCACATTACTTTGTTTGCTCTTCAAACCAGTTTAATCAGCTGAAGGAAATATTACTGTGAAGAAGGAAGGGGTTATTTTGTAGTCCTACATTTGTACATACGGCTGCCGTCTCGCCAAACACTAGACGTAAGGCCATGTGGTGATGTGGTGATGTCACTTTGAACCGCCGCAGCTCCCTTTCACTCATGCAGTGTTTAAACAGATCACTCTTTGATGTATCTCACCTTGATTGAAATAACAACATCCTCCGGCCATCGATCGCAGCTCACACATATTGGGGCCAGTTACACGACATGTTTGATCGGCTCGAACATAACTTCCTTCTACAACATCTTCCTAATCAACATCGAAGTAAGTGTATATAGTCGCGCTTTAGTCGAAGGATGATACTTTTCGAGTAAAACGCCCATGTCAGGTCGTTAGTCAGGATCGGTGGAGACGAACCAGGGGTGTTGGAGGGTAAAGACCTAGTTGGGAATAGATCAGAAGTGCCAAGAGGGACTAGACAATAACACGGGATAAATTAAAGGGGTCAGAGGGAACTTTCACTCTCACTTTCACTGTCTTTCAGTTGAAGGCCTAGCGTGTTAACTTTTGCAAGTTTGATGGAGCAATGACTCCATATGATTTCTTGCGACAGGTGGCTGGGTGTTGGGACAGATCGAAATGGGAGGAACCAACATGCGCCTTAGGTGATAAGACAATAAAGTAAGATTTACTAATTAAACAAGCTTGAAGGGAACCGTTTGCCGCGTGATAAACGAGTGTTAAACGTTTAACATATTAACCCTTGCATGCAATTTCTCAGCATGGTGTTATAGCTCTATAATATTTTGGTCCAACACCCTCTGGATATTTTGACAGGTAAACGGGGAGACGGGGAGGATAGTGAAAGCAGAGAAATTCCCCTGGTGGAAATGGTGTTGGAGGGTAAACCTCGAAGTGACAGAAACCAAAATGCTTGAGGTGTGAAGACAATAACACGAGTTGACAAACGAGAAAGGGAAATTTTCCAGCCTTTCGCGAAAGTTAACGGTTCGGCACATCAATATTTCAGCATAAAGCCACATAGCTCTATGTTTGTTGGGCTCAGGCATCGCGCTGCATCTTGATTATCAAATGGTGTTGGGGGAGCACAGATCGAAGCGAGAGAAATTAAAATGTCTGAGGTGTGAAAACAATGTAACATGAACAAATGCAAAAAAAAAGTTTGATTGGGAACATTTCAACGCCTTTCACAGTACAGTTTAATGGTTTTGAACATCAAGTTGCAGCATAAATCCATAGCTCTATGTTTTTGATTATGGCGCTGCATCATGAAAATCGAAGGGTGTTAAATGGTAATATTTAATTGCCTTTTCAGAAAAGTCGATATAAAGTTTTGGCACATCAATTGTTAGCATTAACCTATAGCTTTATGTTTTTGGGGAAAGCACCGCGCCGCATCCCGAATATTGAAAGGGTGCATGTCGGGGAGAACAAATCGATGTGAGAGGAACTAAAATGCACGACGTGTTAAAGGGACAGGCCCTCTTTTACAAAATGTCTGAACAGTTTTCAGTTGACGGATGGGGATGAATGAAATACACACACACAAAATCAAATCGAACAGCCCTGTAATTTGGATTCTACGAATAAAAAAAACGAATGCGTCCCTTCATCAAACTATATAATAATAATAATAATAGACATTTATATAGCGCATATTGCAAAGAGACTCTAAGCGCTTAACATATTTACATATAAATTAACACAATTAACAAAAACTAAATCTTTAGAGTATAAACATACATATATATATATATATATATAAACAAAATTAACTATCAGGAAAGGCTAACTTAAACAAATGAGTTTTTAATCTTGATTTGAAAGTATCTACATTGTGTGAAGTGCGAATGTTGAGGGGTAGATTGTTCCACAAGAAAGAAGCGGCGTAAGAAAATGATCTTTCACCATAGTATTTTGAGGTAATTCGTTGTGTGCATTCCAGGAGTGACTGAGTAGATGATCGTAATGTTCGAGTATGAGTGTAGTGGTGGATTAGATCTGTTAAGTAGGTAGGAGCGAGGCCATGATAGGCTTTGAAAGTAATGAGAAGGATTTTGTAGATGATACGAAAGTTGATAGGGAGCCAGTGAAGATTGTGTAAGATTGGTGTAATGTGGTGAGAGCGGGAAACACAAGAAACAAGGCGAGCAGCAGTATTTTGTACACGTTGCAGTTTTGTGAGATTCTTATCAGGAAGTCCATAAAGTAGGGAGTTACAAGAGTCAAGTCGTGAGGTAATTAGTGCATGAACTAGGCGAATCGTAGTATTATAATCAAGATAACGGCGAATTTTTCCAATTTTTCTAACAGCTATAAGGGCAATTTTACAAACATAATCAATTTGATGTGTCATATTCAATGCAGAATCCATAGACACTCCTAAATTTTTGGCAACTAAAGAGGGTACAATGTGAGATGTGCCAATGGTAAATGTCGGAGTTGGATCATGTCGAGCAAAACGGGAGCTAAAGTAAATTATTTCAGTCTTAGAGTCATTAAGGACGAGTTTATTCTGTACAGCCCATGATTTAACATCATGAATGCAGGCTTCAATCTTGGAGACAGCAGTTGCGGAATCTGCAGGGTCAAAAGTGAGATACAGCTGGGTGTCGTCCGCATAACACATACAGGAAACACCATGAGCAGAGATGACGTCTTGGAGTGGAGCACTAAAAAGGATGAATTCCAATGGTCCTGCCACAGAGCCTTGAGGCACACCGCACCATAGGTTATGAGAGTCCGAGTTGACATTGCTGATGAGGACAGATTGAGTTCGATTTAGAAGATATGAAGAGAACCACTGACGAACAATGCCCCCGATGCCATAACGAGAGGTTAAACGATGACAAAGGTGATCATGGTCGATTGTATCGAACGCCGCCGAAAAGTCCAGTAACACTAGAACAGCCTCTTTGCGTTGATCAAGAGCAAGCAGGATGTCGTTTTGAACACGGAGAAGAGCGGTTTCAGTGCTGTGGAATGGGCGGTACGCAGACTGTGATGTTGAATGAAGGCTGTTCTCGCAGAGGTATTCTTGGAGTTGTGTCGAGACAGATCTTTCAATCAGTTTAGAAACGAACCGGAGATTTGATATCGGCCTGTAATTTGCTAACGTTTCAGGATCCGGGAGAAGTTCAGGAATGCAGTTAGTAAACACGCTTGATGGCAATGGATCAAGTTTACAAGAAGTGATGGGAGAACGTTTAATCATCTGTAGTACTTCATCGGAAGAAACAGGATTAAAGCGGGTAAATGACGTTGTGCAGTTGTCAGTCACTTCGATGGAGAGAGGTAACAACTGGTTGTTGTCAATCGGTCAATAAAGGAGTTTAACTAATTTAGCATAATATTACACCAATATTGTACTTATTCTTGTAAAGGTATTGTGAAGCCGACATTTGTAAAGGTATGTCACTGAAAAAGATCTCAAAAATGAAGAATATATAATTACATGTAGCCAGTTTAAGCGAGGTTTGGTTATTTTGTTTAGTCATGTTAGTAACCGCTTACCTATTGTTATATGTGCGCGGGTCACGTAGCTAGCGCGGGTCACATAGTAGCCTTTAGTCAAGGCTCTATATGGCTTGGAGATTCTCCATGCGATCGCGAGCTAGCGAGCTTGGGAAAGCTAATACTGCACGGGGTCAGCGAGCGGAACTAATTACTGGATCCCATATACTCGCGCTGCCGCACTCGGGTTCGGCCTTTCGCGGTTAGTACACTGCCGTTGTAGAACCTGCCAGACAGCACGATGCCTATCGGATAGGCTAGTCACATAGGAGTCAAGCATAGCGCTGTGGCACTCCGTGGAATCCGTGAGCGATCTTTCTCGACGGGTGAATACACGTATACTGCACAATTAACCGTTGGACGATGGTGTATTAGATTTAGGTCTATAACTCCACGAAACAGAGATTTCAAGCCCTAATTTGTTCAGGCATGCTATTAAATGACATTTTCTTTCATATAAGACAATAACCTCGCAACTTTTGAAATTTGGCTTACAAAAGAGGGCTGTCCCTTTAAGACAATAACACAAGATAGACAAACAATGCGTTACAGTAAAGTTAAAATATGGCACATCACGTTTTCAGCATGGAGCTACAGCTCTATGTCTAGGGGTAACACACCGCGTCATCCTGAGTATTGTTGGCAGGTACGGGAAGATTATACAATTGTGAAGTGGAGTGTAAAGCACTAGGTGAGGGGGATTAAAGTGTCTGAGGTGACAGAGATTAAATGGTCTGATGTGACAAAGTAAACGAAAGGGACTCGAGGGTAAAGTGGGACAAAAAAGGACACTAGATATCTAGGGCTTATAGGGCTTATAGGGTGGGGAATTTTCATGTTAATTTTAACAATGTTAACGGATTAACGAATCAACCTTTGCGAGAGGGGGGGGGGGCATAATGCAAACCCTTCTCCTAAAGTAAATTGAATAATGCCTGTTTAAGACATCCCTTTTTTCTGTCGTCTGTAGATTTTGGGAACTTTTGTTTTGGTACCATCTTTCTGTTATAGATTATTGTTGCAATTTGATATAGCACAAGTTCAGGCCACCTGTTACTATGTGCATGTCACTCAATAAAGTGCATTTTCAATAATTTTATGTTGTTTTACATGCATGGTTTTATCATCCATATAAATTTTGTATATATATTCATATAACCTTGCCCTATACATCACTGTATAGGCCTACAGTTCTGTTTTATTGCCGTAATTCCACTTTTAAATTAGAAAAAAGGAAGCTGTGTGGAGCGAAACACCATAGACAAATTGGATTTGCACCTTTGCTAGGTGACGTCAGCAAAACTACACCTCTGTCTCTTACAGGGAAGATTTAAATGTGATATATACATCTATCTACCTGCAGTGGTGTGCAACAAGGGACACGGGGAGGGATGTAACCATCGTAATATTCTACCAGTCGGGGGGAATAGCAGGTATGTTAAGGAGAGTTGCTTACTGGCAAACACCAATTCAGTACAATTCAATTCAAATTATTTTATATCATATCCTCACAAAGGGATTACGATGAAAAACAACAAAACATAATCTTCAGTACATTGAAATTAAAATAATTTGATATCCAATCCTAACAAAGGGATTGCAATGAAAAACAACACAACATAATCTTGCATAAAGGAAAAGCACCAAAGATACCAACATAAATATATAACAAATTGCATTGGATGCAGAAGGGGGAAGGGGCTATGATATAACCCACTTATCTAGGATAAAGGTCGGGGATATATTTGAGAACATTATATTTATGGTTGGGGGCCGAATCATAAGAGCAAAATAAATATAACAACCACAGCAATAGCAATGAGAACAATCAACAATCAACATGAACAGCAACAATAACAACAAACACAGCAACAAAAACAACAACAGTTACGACACCAACAATTCTCAAGTAGATTTACTTTCAAGATAAACTCGTGTTGTGACCCTCCCCAACTTAAAGAGTCATGCACCATTTACCTGGATGTGTAAACTATGTTTAGTATCGGGGCTAAGTCCACATCTTAATAAGATTTTTTATACAAATATTTTCACTGCCAGTGGTCGTGTAGCCAGAATGGAGGCAACCAGGGGACAAGATTATATAATAATGATAACCTAACAGGATGTGCCGAAATAAAATTTGAACAATTTGGAATTAATATTATGCTTTTTTGCAACTTTGTTGTTGTTGCAACGATGCATTTTTTTGTTGTTGCTGTTGCTGCATTGCTGGAGATCAGCATTTTCATCGTGTTTCATGCCATGCCAGATCAAACTCTCCTCGTGGGAGACCGGCTTAAGTTGAGACTATGTCTGGTATATCGGGGGCTTAAGATCACATCTTCATTAGATAGCTATGCCAAGCATAATATGCTTTATATATTTAATGTACTTATTTTCCCCATGCCGTAGGGAAGGGCAGCAAAGAGGCTACCCGTCTCTTAGCAGTGCCACTCATTAACCCTAAATAGACCGGGCTATTTGAGGTATTTCTATGGCCGGGGGGGGGGGGGGGGGAGCATTATGGCCCCCCTTAAGATCTTGGCCGCAGAGCGGCCGATCGCCGTGAAAATGTGCACGCATGATAAGTGAAGTGTATAGAATACAATGGTAATTTAAATTTTTGAAATTGATTAATTTGCATATTAATTTGCATATTTATGGTAATTTATGCAAATAAGGTCATAAAATTCATATTTTTACCTATAAATCATATATTCTTCATAATTAAACATTGGTTTTTACTACATACTGTATATTCTTTAGAGCATTTGGAATAATAATACGACCAAAAAATTCGGAAGAGCCAGGATCTTCCTTATGTTTTCTATTGTTTTTATAATTTCTTATATATATATATATTTTTTTAACTTATGTATTTTATTGTTTTTGTTGTTTATTTTATTTCTAACTATAAATCTACTATTTTAAACCCCATAACAAACATATAAAAGGTAAACAAGACCAAATAACCAATGATATACCTCTTTTTCTGAAAACTGATATTTCCATTTGTTTTGTACACAAATCACGAAATTGAGCGATTTTCGGGCTGACATGCATAGACAAAAGGTCACGTGACTTCGTAACGGTAGGTCCGATTTTCAAAATGTTTGTTTTCAAATATGCTCAAGACCCAAAATAAAAAAAGTCACCAAGCAGCGGCGCGTCATCTTATCCCGTTTTGGAGCAATACAAAAAATCGCGGAGGAGGGGAGGGGTCCATTATGCCCCCCCCCCAGTCTACTTAGGGTTAATATGTACAATGTATTTACCTGGGCCCTAGCTACTATGGCACCAGCCAATGGCGTAGCGTAGTCGGACAGACGGGGGGGGGGGGGGGGGGGGGGGGTGGTCACTCAGATGATGGGGGGCATTCCTTATTTATTTCTTCATTTTTCCCCCAAAATATCCCCCATATTTTTGCAAATAATTTTGGCGGGGGCATAATTATGCACCCAGTGCCCCCCGTGGGTACGCCACTAACTCTAACTGTTTTAATATTCCATGTTATTGACTATTACTGTGTTAGATACACTTATTTGACTTTTATAGCAATGATAATTGTTTCATTAAACAGGCCCAGGGGGCGTGCAAAGTATCATCTATGTGTATATACTGTAGTATATCGGGGCTAAGTTCACATCTTGCGTAGATAACCATGATCATTTATATTCAATAACAAATTTAAAAAACACTATAATAAATGATTTTGCTTTCTTACAAGGAATTTTACTTATAGCAGTGTCGTACCAAGGATTAAGCCCTCCGCACTCAGAGCCGACTCGACCCGATTCGACTGGTTTTCAGTCAGGCTAGAGTCGATTTCGCTCAGTCGTAGCCGATTCGACATGTTGAATCGGCCTCGAATGATCTCCGACTGGCTCTTGACCGGCAAAACAGGAGTCCTGAGGCAATGTATACTGAGCTGAACCGACTGAAAACAGCCGGATCGGGTTGAGTTGGCTCTGTGTGCGGAGGGCTGTAGGAGTACGAAATAATAATGAAAGACCAACAAAATAAAACCGACACACCAAACACCCTGAGCGAATTAGATATCATACATGCATAATATATTTTCACCACTTTTTCATAATCGTGGGTACATTCCTATTATTATAACCTTATTATAAAGGCCTATAAACTCCCGTATTGCAGTTTAAGTCGATAAATCAGAAATTGTATAGTTATCATTAATTTAAAAAAAAGATGTTTAATGTCAATAAATGGTATATATAACGCCGAACTATTGTTAAAAGTTAGAAAGTACCTAGGTTCTAATTTATATGCTAAGCATGTAGGGTGGTGATATTATACGTCATTCTGTTCTTAAAAGTTTTCATTGCACGATTTGATGATATACAAGCACATATATAGACATGAGTCCATCATTGGTCTTCGTATTCATTTCTCAACGTTTAGGCTATACATTATATATATATGATTATACGTCATAAGAATTGTTAAATTCCAAAAGGCACTTAATCCACTTACCATTAAAAAAAATCAGTTAGCAATATGAGTGCAATATAATTATACGAATATAGCTAGCTATATGGAGCTGAATTAAAAAAAAAATTACTTGATAAAAAAACAAAGTATGGATCATTCCAATTTCATATTCCCATAGACTGAGATCGCACCATGGTTTAACACATTTGATAGCCGAAATAGACAGTTTCTGTCAACTCTTTATACATTCAAATATGAATAATAAGTATATACGTTCACATTGCTGGGGATAAAGGCGAATATTGCACATTTTTGTTAGAGGTGTTTCTTTTTAATAAAGTCGAGTAAGTACCTTTTTGAATTAAGGATTTCAAATGTATCATAAAGCCAGTTCTAACACGTGTCCTAAAACAGTGATGTAGCCAGAACCAAACCAGGCGGTGGAGGTGTGTCGGGGTTTTTAAGGAGGGGCGCAGACTATGCCAAAACAATAAATATTGTTTCGTGTTTTCTATATTTCTTTAAAATGTTCACACAGTGCAGGGGGTAGGTAATACGGGGAAATTATAATCCCACGAGGGACTTGGTACCCCTTTCGCCCCCCCCCCCCCCCCCCTCCCCCTCCACAAGGGGTTTAGTCCCCCACTCGCCCCCTCTTTTCCAATGGCTATGCCACTGAAGAGGATACATGAGTGCTCGGCGCGAGCCGGACTGGATTTTGTATCAGCGCACACGCCTGTGAAGGTTATTTAACAGTTAGAATGTGTCAGTGATATATAGGTAGCACCCCCGGACTGCCGGGGAGTAACGTACTGCATGGGTATACTGTATATCATATCGTCGGTTGAGAAGAAGAAGGGCGCAAAGTCACTTTTTGCACTTCGGAGATAATCATGTCTAGTATATTGTTTGAAAGCCACGTACAGAAACCATATGTAGTAGGCCTACTCTTTTATATGTGATGAATACTCCTAAAATGAGACATAATTCTTTTCTGAAAATTACGAATCACATTTTTGAGGCTCTGACTTGTAAGATGGTATGCATAACTCAGTTTAGCCTAAATTGTCTAAACGCCCTTCTGGCTCTGACCCAACGACATACTATACAGCCTATATCACTATGGCCTATAGATGGGACGGTCTTTGCATCGACGCAAAAGGTGCTTCATGATTGTGCATGACGTGGATATAGAAGCGTTAATTACAATTCCGTCTATACCTTTTAGAATGCACTACCACCTGCTGCAAGGTTCATCACATGTTGTGAAACTTGTTTCTTTCTTTTTTAATGTATCGCCTAATGTCCGGGAATAAATAGCTAGTACATGAATCATCGAAGAATGAGAGAGGGGTGATATTCCCTTCTACATGTTCTAATTTTATAACAATCACGACGTCCCCTGCATAACGAAATGCATATTCTGTTACTTGATAATAAATCGCCTTGTTAACCCCAACCCATTTTCGTATATCAGGCTCGTATTGAAAACACTATGCGCTAATGACTTTCATTAGGGATAACCCCCTAATTAAAATCCACGGTGTAACTAAACAAGACAACAGTTAATTGAAAGTGGATTAAAGGGGACCACCAGGCAAAGAACAACACATTATTATATGTTTTGGTACCGTTTTGTGATATCAAATAGATACAAAACATTTTGCAAAGGGTTGTGTAATCCATAAACAAAGCAATTAATTTCCACCACTTACAGAACCACTACTATTTCCTTGTTCCATATACGAGCCAAACATTTGTGAGTGCGCCAATGCTATTCACGCGTACGTTTGTAGACAATAGAATCCCGGGCGATTCGTTCGCTCTGCACGCATTAGTCTTCGTAATTCAGACCGCATGAACGCATGCTTTAGAATGGTGATGCGTTTTCCAATTGTATATTTTTCTGGAAACATATTTTTGTGAACTTGTTGATGGAATGGAATACTAAATATGTTAACTTTCTTTAATAAGAATATTAATTTTGGGTGGTGGTACCCTTTAAATGTCAGCCTGATAGACAAAGGCGTTAGACGAATACAGTAAATCATTACATAATAGCCTACTCGTCCAATGCTCTTGTATAATCGGCATCACTGATCGACAGTTTCTAATTCGAAATGACATTACGCTAAACCGGTGACCCAAATACTTATCAAATTAAAAATGAGTTATTTTTTGTCACGGTTTTAGATAATATGTACATTTTGTTGCCTATGTATATGCCTAAAAAGAGAAATAACTATTAAAACTGTAATCGCTGCTGGAACGGATTTGTAATAAAATTTACTCAAAATACACATAATGAAAATGAATTTAAAAAGCTGATCTTCTTTTTAAAATAAAATCAGGAGATCAAGTCACTAAATAGTATGAGCATGCATGGCCATGCATGGGCGTACGACATTCAATTGTTATTAGGGATGATATTTTTTGCCCCAATCATCATTCTTGAATTATTATTTTGTCCTATTTCTCTCTACGTTTCTTTTATATGCGCATTAAGACTTTAATGTAATACTGCACTTTACACGGATTTATTTTTGTTGGTATTATTATTATTATAAGCAACAACACAAACAACAACCCAAGAAGGTATTTACCCCCTGGTATGTGGGTCTACAACCCAATAATTATATCGACGATTTCGTCCGAATTACGGTGATTATTCCTCAAGGTAGGTGATTTTGCTGGAATCTAAAGTGAAGGGACTCATTTATTCCAGAATATCGGCATTAAAACAAAGTCCATACAGAGGAGGAGGGGGAGGGGGGGGGGGGGGGGGGGTGAAGCCCTATTAACTCCCACCTCGATAACCTGCCAATATAGGTGAAGTCGTTGATGTACGTATCATAATCTATCATTCCTCAATGTTAAACGTATCTATAGTATAGTATCTATAGTATATAATTTTGTCAGTATCGCCCAACTCACTTGCATGATTTGCATCATCTCCAGCTGGTTGTTTCATCCCCTGACTAATGGAAGTATAAACCCAGTTTTCTCTTTGCCAGTTCCTTTTTGTTACTGAGATGTTGATAATTTTATTTTGCTAAATGAGTATTATTTAAACTCTGGACAAATTGTGTGGAAATGAGTGAGCGAAGAGCATAGTTTAGCTCATTACTTGGCTATGTGACATTTATTTATCGTCAGACTTTCACACATCACTTAGTGGAAATATCAGACTGGTATTAATACATTATAACACTGAACCCTCCATTAGTTTTTGCATTTGACTTTATAGTTGCTAGATCCATGTTATATTGTTTGATAACGGTTTTAATAAATTCATTTCACGTTTTGATCGTTACCGGTCCCCCTTTGTCGAGGTCGGATGTGTTTTTTATGTATGTGCTGTCATAAAAATTCATTTAGATTTTGAAAGTGATCCATTAACGTCATAAGGGTTTTTCCCGAAAAAGATATACCAATATCATTATAAGATTCTTCTGAATGATATTATGTGAGAGTTTCATAGACATGATTGAAATTAAAGAAACATTGTTTGACTCGTAAAAAAGTGAACAGCTACCGTCCATTAATTTCATAGAAAATCGTTCGGGAGCGTTTTTAAATTCAATTCGCTTTTCCAATCATAAATATATTATCTCAATTATTGGGGAGATATTTGAAAATTTAAAACACATTTAATTATTTTGTTACCATAAGGCTTTTAAAAGCCAAATAAGAATATACAAGAGAGAAGATTATACAAAACAAAATGATTTCACCAACTTGATGCGTGAATCCCTGTGTTTTTTTTACTGAATTTGATGATGTCTGTAACATTCATACATTACCTTTAGGCATAACTTAAACTACTGAAAATAAGTAGTATTATACTCATGGGAAGGTGCCCGTGGAGTTTCAGATTTTGTATACTGGATGTAATTGTAAATATTAACGTGACAATCGTTTCAATACTAAAAACATTTATCATGGTTAAGCACGTAATCTGACTTAGACTCCATGACACATATACGTAGATCAAGAAAATAAAGAAAATAAACCCAAGAGAATAGAATGTGAAAACAGTTGGTTTTCCATGTATCACTTGTATACCTGTATATATCACTATGAACGTTCAAATGTCACCAACTGTATGATGCACGTAGTAGTATTGTGGTTCACTAAATGTTTGACAGAATTTAATGATTTAACAAGGCCGCCTTGCCGATTTTCTTGTAAAGCAGGCCTTCATGGGACCGAATGGGGCTACCTTGTGTTTGTAAAGAAAACGAAATAACTAAATAACTCAAATTATACCTCAAAAATGGACGCTTTACCTATAAGGCGAATATGAAACTACTGCGCATTAATTAAATATATTCATAGCCACGGGGATCATGCTTATTGAGAGTTATACTTTGTACACTCTACATGATCTACATATAAATGTAAACGTTTACATGTCGACCTTTTCGGGAATCATTCAATAGCATAGCCAGGGTTGACATAGATGGTTGGGCGGGTGAGGGGATGAAGGGGGGGGGGGGGGGGTAGTGTTTCCCACAGTGGCGTAGCCAATGTAAATACGACTGGAAGAGGCAAAGGCAAAGACTTTCCAGAGGAAGAAAATCTGTACCAAACTGCAAAAGTGAAGATGTTGCTACGTTGTTGTTGTTTTTTTCTCTGGGGCTGCCAGGGAATGGGGAAGCGAGTTCATCCTTGTTCTTACTTCATCTACATTACTTGCATGCATGAATTTTCATTAACAATCAATAATGATAACATCCTTACCCTTGGCCATGCGTTCATGGGGAGGCGCAAGAATGATCATTAGTTTGGGAGAGTGTGTGTGTGTGTGTGTGTGTGTGTCTGTGTGTGTGTGTGTGTGTGTGTGTGTGTGTGTGTGTGTGTGTGTGTGGGCGTGTGTGTGTGTGTGTGTGTGTGTGTGTGCGTGCGTGTGTAGATGGGATGGGGGTGGGGGGGGGGGGGGGGGGGTAAATGCTCTATCTAGTGCACCCTCCCTTAGCTGCGCTTCTGTTGTTATTGTATTTTCTTTCGTGTATTATTCGGATTCTGGGGTTCTCAATAAAATTACTAAGCGCACTGATATCCCCCAGAAAATGCGTTCGTCTTGGACACAATTGTTTTGTTACTTCTGTCATAGGGGGATGTGTCTAATTTCTTAGAAGGGGCAACTGTCTCTGCAGTCGTGTAGCTACGGGGGCTACATGGGGGGGGGGGGGGGGCTACGGGGGTAAGTGCTCCCCTCTATAATTTGACAATAAAAACGTAACATTACAAAAAATACAATTTTTAACATATTATACATTCTAGAAATACATAAAAACGTGCCCCTAATAATGTCCGTGCCCCCAAACAATGGGACAACGCTACGCCACTGTGCTCATGGGACTCTCCCAAGCTACTGTTTTTAATTGTATTTTCTGTTATTCGAGCGTTGTCAGATTCTGAGGTTCTGAATGCTTAAGTGCAATAATGTCCCCCAGAGAATGCGTTATTTCTTGGACACGAGTTATCAAGTAGTAATCTGTCGTAGTTAATTGGAATGAGAAAATCGACGGATGGGGAGTAAGGCGTGGGTAAACAACAAGACACGGGCGTGCATAATACCCCACGACAAGTGGCGCAGCTAGTAGGGGGGTTATTGCCCCCTCCTGGTAAAAATAAATAAATAATTTCAACCATGTTTACCTCCCTTTAAGCCTTCCCCACACCAACAATAAATTAATAAAAAGAAAATGGCCACTATGACCCACTAACTTGATCCTCCCCCGCACCCCCCCCCCCCCCGCCCCCCTTTCCAACAAAAAAGAACAACAACCCATCAACCAAAAAACATGTAACATACTTTATGGAGGGTTAATTGCCCATTCGTGGAAAGAAATATTGCTCCCATGGTCCCATCCTTTTAAAGGTAGTTCAGATTCGTCAAATGAGATGCGCGGCGCCATCTTGCATACGCGTTGCGCACGGTGCGTAATGCACGTTAGCTCAGTGTCATGCGGTGCGCGCAAACTAACCCAGTTCAAAATGGCGACCCGCTATGTAGCATCCCCACGCTTGATGCCCTTTAAGCCTCCCCGCGCCCCAAAAATTAATTGATGCAATCATACATAATGAGGTGGTTATTGGCCAATGCATCTTCCTTTACAGCCCTCACACGCCCCCAAAATAAATTGATAATGGTTATATAATAATTATTATCACATAATAAGGATTTGGCAAAGGCTGTACCACTTGTGCGAAATCTTGCCCATTTTTGCCCACCCCCTTCCCTCTCCATACTCCCAGTCTAAACTGACCACTGCCACGCCACTGTGTACATAACACCACAATGTCCGGCTATACCTGCCCTTAACCTTTCCCTAATCTTATTTGCCCTCACGATCAGCCCGAGATCGAGATGTTTCGTTGAAAGATTAGAAATCGATGCAATTTCCGGACAAAACGATTTAAACTATATACGTACGAAGTATATTAGTAGGTAGTGGTGGTGGTGTGTGCCTGGTTTCAATCCAGGCTTGGCTGGTGAGTGGGAGGGGTGGGAGAGGGGGGCATGCAGGAGGGGGGGGGGGGCGATTTCTCTTTAGATTGAAGCAGGACATTTCATTTGAAATAAAATTCATGAAAGTCTCGTGGTATATTTACCCAGAGGAGGAGGTAGGGCAGTGTGATAATACAAAAATAATGTTGTTCTTGTATTAATAAAAAAAATACAAACTACAAAACAAACAAAAACGTGTTACATGTAGGGTTATGGCGGGGTGGGGGGACAAACACGCGGGCACAATTTCTCCTTAGAAAGAGGAGGTTGTGATTAAAACATGAAATTAAATTGGCGCCATGTACAATGTATTTCAGAATTAGTATCACCCTTCAGATTGAGAGGGGTGACAGTGCGAGGCGGTGGGGCAGAGGGGGGCCGGGGAGGGGGAGGGGAGCAATGGCATCCATTGAATCCCGTATGCATTTACGTCACTGCTTTCTTGAACTGTATGTAGATAATCTTACTCTGAGCATAGCTAGAGAGCTATAGGGCTGGCTCTTATCAAGGCAGCGGCCAGCCTCGAGGATATCGACCTTGAATATTTGTCCGTCTTCCACTCTCCCTTAAAGGGACAGTCCACCTTTTGCAAGCCAAATTTTAAAAGTTGCGAGGTTATTGTCTTACATAAAAGAAAATGTCATTTACCAGCTTGCCTGAAAAAAATAGGGCTTGAAACCTCCTTTTCGTGGAGTTATAAATGGTTACAAACCCTCAAATAATAAAACGCGCGACGTCTTTTATTGTCCCATTTATGATCCTTCGCCCGTCTGTAAATTCGGACTGTCCCTTTAAACCATGTCCCAATCAATCGGTGTTACGTTTCCACCGTATCCTCTAGCTCAACTCTCCCCCTCTGTTCCCTGGTGCATCCACTGACAATGAGGTCCAGTTATTCAAATTTCAGAAAATTCATTTTTTTTTTTTTTAAGAGCCCTTTTCCCTGCCGCATCTATACTGTCACATGATACGTGGTGGGTGACCAGTTATTCAAATTACATGAATTTCTTTTTGTAAGAGCCCTTTTACCCACCGCATCTACTGTCACATGGTAGGTGACCAGTTATTCAACTTACATGAATATCTCTTTTTAAGAACTCTGCTCCAGGCCGCATTTACTGGCAGTGTGAGATGAGGTCCATTGTTTCAAATTTCATGAAATTCTTTTTTGGTAGAACACCATACCCTGCTGGGTTGACTATCACGTGGTGTGTGACAGATATTCAAATGTCATGAATTTCATTTGATGAGACCTCCGTTAAAGGGACAGTCCCTCTTTTACAAAACGTCTGAACAGTTTCCAGTTGACGGATGGGGATGAATGAAACACACACACACAAAATCAGATCGAACAGCCCTATAATTTGGATTCTACGAATGAAAAACGAATGCGTCCCTCCATCAGACTATATATCGGTCAATAAAAGAGTTTAACTGATTTAGCATAATATTACAACTATATTGTACTTATTCTTGTAATGGTATTGTGAAGCAGACATTTGTAAAGGTATGTCACGGAAAAAAATCTCAAAAATGTAGAATATTTAATTACATGTAGTCAGTTTAAGCGAGGTTTGGTTATTTTGCCTAGTGTGCGGTCATGCTATTCTTAATTGTGCGCGGGTCACGTAGCTAGCGCGGGTCACGTAGAGGTCACGCATAGCGTTGTGGTACTTCGTGGAATCCGTGTACGAACTTCCTCACTGGGTGAATATACGTATAATGCACAATTAACTGTTGGACGACGGTTTATTAGTTTTAGGTCTATAACTCCACGAAACAGAGATTTCAGGCCCTAATTTTGTCAGGCATGCTATTAAATGACATTTTCATTCATATAAGACAATAACCTCGCAACTTTTGAAATTTGGCTTGCAAAAGAGGGAATGTCCCTTTAACTGCCCCATCATTTTGATGAATTTCATTGTATAAGAAACCTGCTCCTTGCGCATCTATACTGTCACATGGTAGCTAGCTGACCAGATGGAAGTAAGTTATTCACATTTTTATGATTTTTGTTTAAAGAGCTCTGTCCTCTGTCCATTGGCACTGGAAATGTCAGCTAATGTCCACTTATTCAAAGTTCATGAATTGAACTTTGTAAGAACTCTGCTTCCTGCTTTATCCATCTTCAGATGGTGTGTGACCATTTATTCAAATGTTATGAATCTCATTTGAGAAGAACTCTGATATCTACTGCATCTACTGGCACCTTCAGATGGTGGGTGGCCAGTTATTCAAATGTCATGAATTTCATGTTATTCTTCGCTGCATCCATTGGCAATGTCAGATGAGGTCCAGTTAATTAAAGGGGTAGTTTAGTTTTGGTAAGGCTCAACTTTAGTAACCAAACATGGACAGTAACATTATAAAACTAATAGTGTTAACTCAACCATGCTCGAAAGGTATACAAAATGACAAACGACTAAGTAAAAAGCCCGTTATCATTAAAAAAGAGCCGTTAAAACTCAAGAGGGCGCTCTCTAAAAAGGCATTGGTTTCAACCATTTTTCATACAAAATAATGCATGTGATGTTGTATTGAAATAATGATTAAATAGAGAGATCATCAACAACTAATTAAAAAACGCTTTTGAAAATTTTTGAAAAAGTGCAAGCATTTTATTTTTTTGAAAAATTCAGCTAATTATTTGGGCCCCAAATAATTATAGGGTCAGATATATTTATTGATATTTCAGCCGTTTCTGGGCCGATTTTGACCAAATAAAGTTTATTCTGCCATTAAAATTGCATGTTCTCGCAAATTCGACACTCAGTTTTTCATTACCTCACAAAAAAATTGTGATGTGCAGCGCCCTCTCTACCAAAACTAAACTACCCCTTTAAAGGTAATGAATTTCATAAGAACTCTTTTCCCTACATACCGCATTTACATGTTCACGGTAGAGTGTATAGGTGATGAGTTGTTCAAATGTCATGAATGTCATTTTGTAAGAACTCTGTTTTCTACTGCGCCTACGGACAATGTCAGATGAGGTCCAGTAATTCAAATTTCATTAAAAAAAAACTATTTCGATACGAAATCGGATCCCTTCAGCATGCACTGTCCGATGGTGGGTGACCATAGTTAATCAATAAAACCAAGAATTTATTTTCATACGAACTCCGTGTTAGTGTTCCCCACCGGTTCACTGTCTGATGGGGTCAAGCTGTTAAATTTTATGAATCAATTTAAGCTCCACTGTTTAAAATTTCATGAAATTCTTTTTTTGTAAGAGACCTTTTCCCTGCCGCATTTACTGTTACATGCATCGTGGTATGTGACCAGTTATTCAAATTAAATGAATTTCTTTTTGTAAGAACTATGCTCCCTTCCGTATTCACTGGCAATGTGAGATGAGGTCCATTGTTTCAAATTTCATGATTTTTTTGTTTTGTAAAAGCCCTTTTCCCTGCCGCATCTACTGTCACATGGTATACATGCTGGGTGACCAGTTATTCAAATTACATGAATTTCTTTTTGTGAGAATTCTGCTCCCTGCCGTATTCACTGGCAATGTGAGATGAGGTCCATTGTTTCAAATTTCATGAAATTCTTTTTTGGTAGAACACCATACCCTGCTGGGTTGACTATCACGTGGTGTGTGAACAGTTTCCAGTTGACGGATGGGGATGAATGAAACACACACACACAAAATCAGATCGAACAGCCCTATAATTTGGATTCTACGAATGAAAAACGAATGCGTCCCTCCATCAGACTATATATCGGTCAATAAAAGAGTTTAACTGATTTAGCATAATATTACAACTATATTGTACTTATTCTTGTAATGGTATTGTGAAGCAGACATTTGTAAAGGTACTGTCACGGAAAAAAATCTCAAAAATGTAGAATATTTAATTACATGTGGTCAGTTTAAGCGAGGTTTGGTTATTTTGCCTAGTGTGCGGTCATGCTATTCTTAATTGTGCGCGGGTCACGTAGCTAGCGCGGGTCACGTAGAGGTCACGCATAGCGTTGTGGTACTTCGTGGAATCCGTGTACGAACTTCCTCACTGGGTGAATATACGTATAATGCACAATTAACTGTTGGACGACGGTTTATTAGTTTTAGGTCTATAACTCCACGAAAAAGAGATTTCAGGCCCTAATTTTGTCAGGCATGCTATTAAATGACATTTTCATTCATATAAGACAATAACCTCGCAACTTTTGAAATTTGGCTTGCAAAAGAGGGAATGTCCCTTTAACTGCCCCATCATTTTGATGAATTTCATTGTATAAGAAACCTGCTCCTTGCGCATCTATACTGTCACATGGTAGCTAGCTGACCAGATGGAAGTAAGTTATTCACATTTTTATGATTTTTGTTTAAAGAGCTCTGTCCTCTGTCCATTGGCACTGGAAATGTCAGCTAATGTCCACTTATTCAAAGTTCATGAATTGAACTTTGTAAGAACTCTGCTTCCTGCTTTATCCATCTTCAGATGGTGTGTGACCATTTATTCAAATGTTATGAATCTCATTTGAGAAGAACTCTGATATCTACTGCATCTACTGGCACCTTCAGATGGTGGGTGGCCAGTTATTCAAATGTCATGAATTTCATGTTATTCTTCGCTGCATCCATTGGCAATGTCAGATGAGGTCCAGTTAATTAAAGGGGTAGTTTAGTTTTGGTAAGGCTCAACTTTAGTAAACAAACATGGACAGTAACATTATAAAACTAATAGTGTTAACTCAACCATGCTCGAAAGGTATACAAAATGACAAACGACTAAGTAAAAAGCCCGTTATCATTAAAAAAGAGCCGTTAAAACTCAAGAGGGCGCTCTCTAAAAAGGCATTGGTTTCAACCATTTTTCATACAAAATAATGCATGTGATGTTGTATTGAAATAATGATTAAATAGAGAGATCATCAACAACTAATTAAAAAACGCTTTTGAAAATTTTTGAAAAAGTGCAAGCATTTTTTTATTTTTTTGAAAAATTCAGCTAATTATTGGGGCCCCAAATAATTATAGGGTCAGATATATTTATTGATATTTCAGCCGTTTCTGGGCCGATTTTGACCAAATAAAGTTTATTCTGCCATTAAAATTGCATGTTCTCGCAAATTCGACACTCAGTTTTTCATTACCTCACAAAAAAATTGTGATGTGCAGCGCCCTCTCTACCAAAACTAAACTACCCCTTTAAAGGTAATGAATTTCATAAGAACTCTTTTCCCTACATACCGCATTTACATGTTCACGGTAGAGTGTATAGGTGATGAGTTGTTCAAATGTCATGAATGTCATTTTGTAAGAACTCTGTTTTCTACTGCGCCTACGGACAATGTCAGATGAGGTCCAGTAATTCAAATTTCATTAAAAAAACAATATTTCGATAAGAAATCGGTTCCCTTCAGCATGCACTGTCCGATGGTGGGTGACCATAGTTAATCAATAAAACCAAGAATTTATTTTCATACGAACTCCGTGTTAGTGTTCCCCACCGGTTCACTGTCTGATGGGGTCAAGCTATTACATTTTATGAATCAATTTAAGCTCCCTGTCACATCCTCTGTCAGATGGTGGTTGACCACTAACCAGTGATTCACTGTTAGAAGGGGTCCATTTTAATATTCAAATTCCATAAATTTCGTTATTTAAAAGAAATCTGTTCCCTACAGCATTCATTGTAAGGTAATAGGTGACCGGTATTAAAGTTATCCACATTTTGTGAATTTCATTTGACAAGAATTCTGTTCCCTGCAGCATTGATTGTAAGGTATTATAGGTGACCAGAAAGTTATTCACATTGGGTGAATTTTATTTGACGAGAACTCTGTTCCCTGCCGCATTCACTGTTAGATCAGAGAGATGGGAGGATGGTAGTTGAACAGTTTTTGTTTTACTTTCATGAATTTTCTTTCAGTAAGAACTGTTAAAGTTGCCAGCCATGTACAACGTCTTGGCCGCGGGCAATACATGGCATCATGTTTCATATAGACATAACTTGCCGGACATTATGACTGCTAATGCATATATAATGCATAGGAAGTATAGGGTGGTCGATATTGACCGAAAGGGGGTGTTTTAAGTGTGAAACGGGGATGGGGGGGGGGGGGGGTATAGCATTAACCAATACATGGGATACCAGGCATAGGTGACATCATGTTTCATATAGACATTTATTATAACGTGAATAAAGGGCCGAGTTTGGAGCGTCCGCCGTCTCAGCCATATGCTTACTATACGGCAAGGTGAATATTAAGTATACAATCTAACTACTTATATGACTATGTACATTCTTCATCTTATATCAAAGGATTGTTCGGATCTAACGGCCATAAATTTAAATCAACTAATATATAAACATGATTGGCATGTACATGATTGAATGATAATATTGATAACCGCTCTCCGGTGCCATGGATTTAGTCGGGGGGGGGGGGGGGGTGGGGGGGCTCCCCTAATAAAAATTCAGGGCTAGTTCTACCACCTGCTGAAAAGGATTGTGGAGGTTGTACGGGGGGGTTAATTATTCGATTGAGTAGGCTACCTTATCCAACCGTCCACGCTCCCGGCGTACAGCCCTAGATTATTTTTCCGGAAACGGTAATTATATTCGTACGGACCGTCGGACCTGGAGGGGGGTAACTCGAAACAATCACGAGTGGGACCTGTATCTATGCGGAGTGTCGGATGTTATGTTTTAAGGCTATATAACAAGTTTAAAGCTGCACACCGTGTATTGTTCGCAGTAAAATTGTTTAATTAAGAAGACATCGTACTCGATATCGTTATGTAACTATGCATCCATATTGGTCAGTGAAATTCTAAAAACATGGCAATTATATAATTATGTACTAAGCGGAACGTTCTTAAAATAATCAAATATCAAACTAAATATTGAACTAGTAGTGTAAAGTGCTTATGATGGTGTTTCATATTAAGTAGCATATGCATCGAATTGAACATCGTGTACACATATATATATGCATACGCAGAGCATTGTTACGATCTACTTTATTAAGGTTATAGTTAGCATCTGAAATTCACAGTATTTCCTAGTGAATTTGAAATAATTCAACTATGCGACATATAGAGGCGAGTCGTATTCTATTTGAAAGCCAGACATTGAAATTAATTTCATATTGACTTTGAACGAAAAGAAAACATTCACAAAAATTGAGTAGTGTCCCTTTAAATGGATCTAGTAACATTGTCCAAATCCACTCTGCATTTTCGCTCATTACTTGGCCATAAAACATCAAATTTTCAGTGGACATATCAGATCACAAAAATACACATTTTATCAACGATACATCACTGTGTGCACATTTCAACAAAGGTCGCGGTACACCGTTCATAATTGTGTATACAAAATGTGAATTTCTGTAAGCGATTCCTTTTCTTTTGAGGGAGTATGATATTTTCATTCACCACGAACAACAGAACTATCTGCAGATGTTCGCCTATACATGTGGGAGTATATACAGTACAATACTCTACCCAGAGGACTGTACTGAAATTGGAAGAAGAAGAATAAGAGTATACATTATGATATACATTCAGTAACATAATACATCATAATTATTTGCATTTTGTCAGCATCTAAAATACATTTGTTAGTGTATGTGTACGCATGTGTTCGTGTTTGTATGTGAGGATGTATGTCTGTTTGTGCCCCTTTAACACTATCATCTCACAGCATTTTACACTTCCTACAAATTACAATTGTTCTGTAGCCCCCTTCTCATCATGGAGTAAATTGTGTTGAACTTGTAAATGACTAATGAATACAATATAATTTAAAGACATTATTTTCAATTATTTAGAAGTGTATTTGCTTGATTTTTGAATGTTGTGCTGCTTTGCAACACAATTGTCGTGCATACCGACTTCACTAACAACTCTTAAAAAGAAGAGTAAAATATATGAAGGCTTTCGAGTAAAATTCCGTCTTAATTAAACTATACTGCAAACAATCCACAGTTTGTTAAAGTGTGTGTGTGTGTGTGTGTTTGTATGTGTGTGTTTGTCTGTGTGTGTGTGTGTGTGTGTGTGTGTATGTGTGTGTGCGTGTACGTGTGTGTGTGTGTGTGTGTGTGTGTGTGTGTGTGTGCGTGTGTGCGTGTGTGCGTGTGTGCGTGTGTGTGTGTGTGTGTGTGTGTGTGTGTGTGTGTGTGTGTGCGTGTGTGTGTGTGCGTGTGTGTGTGTGTGTGCGTGTGTGTGTCTTTTATACTTAGAATCGTAAATGCGCCACTATAACATTAATTATAGAACAACATTAATAATAATGAACCATTGTACACGGCCATGACGGAAACTGCTGTTTTATTTAGGAGTTAATGTGTAGTGTGTGTCTGTTTCAGTGTGTGTGTGTGTGTGTGTGTGCGTGTGTCTTTTCTCTGTTTAATTCGTTGTCAATGCATCACTAAACATTAATTATAGAACAACATTAATGATAATGAACTACAGTACAAGGAAACGATGTCTTTTTAATTTATGAGTTTAGCGGCTTACAACACGTCTTGGCTATCAATCATCGAGCATAGATCACACAGGATAGAGAGTTCATACGAGATGGTTCTGAGAGAGAGCGAGAGGGGGGAGATGAAATGGAGGGGAGATGAAATGAAGGGGAAGGAGAACGTCATATGAAAGGCAAAGGATTGGAGAGAGACTAAGATGGAAAGACACAGAATAAAAGAGAAAGTAAGGTGGAAAGACAAAGAATTGGAGAGAATAGTGTGATGATAAGACATAATATTCAAAGAGACTTAAGCCCGGCGCGGACAGAGCCGACTCGACCCGATCCGACTGGTTTAAATCAGGAGTTGGGCCCGGTCGGTCGGATCCGATTTATCTTGTTGAATCGGTCCCAACTGGCATCCGACTGTCTCTCGACTGGCAAAATGTGTGTCGCGAGGCACTGGATTTATAATTCATGTGCATATTAGTTGTTCAATGATTGTTTTACTCATGTGTATACTTATGCCTATTGGTTTCCTCGTTCATTCTGATTAGTAAATTATTATTACCCCAATCTTTGTAAGTTTAAATAACTTGTTTGTAATTAATATTTTGTATTATTTTATGTATATCTGTATTCTTTTGTCTCACGGCCCTGCTGAAAAACAGCTTGTAGCTGAAAGCGGGCATTTTATTATTGTATATACCGTGATTAAATAAAATAAACAAACAAACAAACAAACAAACTGGAAACTGAGCCGATCGGAAGGACAACCAGTCGATTCGGCTCTGTCTGCGCCGGGCATAAGAGAGAAGATAGAATGAAAAGACATAGCACTTAATAGATAAGAAATGACGAAAAGACATAGCATTTGATAAATAACAAATATCGAAAATACATATAACTGAAGAGATGATAAAAGATAAAAAGAGTTGAAGAGAAAATATGAAATGAACACAAACATAGCACATTGAACAGAAAATTGAGATGATAAGACAAAGAATTGGAGAGAAAATTAAGGTGAAAGACATATCATTCAAGAAAAGGAGGGTAAGATGATGAGAAATAGAATTGAAAAGAGAAAGGTAGGTACAAACATGGAGGGAGAGAGAAAGAAAGAGAGATAAAGAAATCAATTGAGAAAGTGGGACGGGTTGAAATACGAGATAAGAGTTAACTTGGCAGATGGTTGATAACAAAAACAAAACAGCGAGAAGGGGAAGGAAAAGATAAAACAGCATACAAATTAGAGTTTAAAGGGATCTAGTAACTGTTGACATGTGCAAAAAGTGATGAATGGTTGATAAAATGTATATTGTTGTTATCTAATATGTCCACTGGGTGTTGTGTGAAAGTGTCAAGTTAAATGGACGTTACATGGCCGAGTAATGAGCAAAAATGCAAAGTGATATTCACTAACTCATTGCACTCACTTTGTACACGGTTTTGACGGTCCAGTGGATAATTTAACATCTGAACACTTCAATCGTAAATATATTTTTAACGCAAGGGAAATTTGAAAAAAACGAAACCTGTCCCATGCTTTTATAATAATACGAATACAACAAGGTATGAGGGAACCGCTAGAATTCCAATTGGATTTTGAGGATTTGGGCAATGTTATTTAGTCCCTTTAAGAGGGGAGAGACAGAATAATGGTGAAAAAGATATTGAGATCTCTAGATGTACAGAACGATGGTGAACATTATATCATGTGTATATTGACATGTGTAGATGAACGTAGGTGATAGGTGATTGAAGTGTGAAGGGGATACATGTGGTAATATAGAGATCCAGAAATATGGATCTGTAATTAGGAAGAGAGAAAGGGGAGATGAGACGAAAGATATACGTAAATTGCGATGTCAAGTTGTCAAAAGTACGAGATATATAAGCATGAAGGGAGACATATATATGTTTAGATGGAGAGACGTAGAAATGGAAATACAATTAGGGCAAGAATACAAAACGTATATAATACGCATATGAGAAATAGATAGATAAAATGGATCCAATGTAGGAAGGAAGGTTTAGGTAGGTAGGTAACTAGGTCGGTAAGTAGGTAGGTCGGTAAGTAGGTAGGTAAATAGATAGATAGATAGATAGATAGATAGATAGATAGATAGATAGATAGATAGATAGATAGATAGATAGATAAATAGATAAATAGATAGATAGATAAATAGATACATAGAAAGGATGAATGTATATATAAATAGGCAGGCTGACATAGATAGATAGATAGATAGATAGATACAACAATTTAAATAAAACACCGTAAGGAAACATAAGTTTTCCGAATTTTCGCCCATAGGGCTTCGTCAGGGTTTATTCGACTGAAGAAAAACACAGATAGATAGATAGATAGATAGATAGATAGATAGATAGATAGATAGATAGATAGATAGATAGATAGATAGATAGATAAATAGATAGATAGATAGATAGATAGATAGATAGATAGATAGATAGATAAATAGAAAGGATGGATGTATAGATAAATAGGCAGGCTGACATAGATAGATAGATATATAGATAGATAGATAGATAGATAGATATATAGATAGATAGATATAATAACTACCTAGACCGGTTGGCTGTATAGTCTCAACTAGGCAGTCCTGTAGACGACATACATACAGACTCGCACCATCTGCCAGACATAGTCTCCATACAGTATCCATACCCTACATCCAACCACACCCTCTCACCGCACTCGCCCACACGGACACACATTTATGACATACATACAGTCATGACATACATACCATCATACATACATACATACTACATACATACACACACACACACACACACCACACACACATACATACATACATACATACATACATACAAACATACATACATACATACATACATACATACACACATACACACATACATACACACATACATACAAACATACATAAATTTTATACATATGAAGTGAGTTTGGGAGGATGGATAAAGAAAGGTGGAGGTCAATTGATAATTCGTGACATCAAACGTACAAGTGCCTGATTGAATAAAGAAGATCATGAGGTTAAAATGAATTAGACGGTGATTCCACTCATACATGTCATAAGGGCTTGATAAGTGAACCGTGAACTCAAACCGTGTGAGAGGCGTCGCTTTAGGGGAGGGGTGGGTTCTTGCCCCCTGCCCCTCTCCTCTCGTGTTTCATGCCACCTCCCCGCGTGATGGAAAGTAATAAACAAGAGGGTCAATAGAGGCCCCGAGCTTTCGATACTTACCAATTTTCCATCAGAGGACAAATGGCAACCATCAGAAAAGAACAATAAAACAATGATTATATATTTGATACACCCTGCCCCCAGCATAGGAAACACTTTCTGCTCGTCAGTCAACTTATTTAACTCTTCTATTACCAGACATAGGTATTCCCGCTACAAGACTGTATGAGTGTTGCAGTACTTTGGCGTTCTATGAACACCGGAAAGGTTTGTTAGATGGAACTAGCAACGTTGTTGATGTGCAAAATCAGACGAAAGGTTGATAAAAGTGTATTTCTGTGATCTAATATGTCCACTGAGTGATGTGTGACAATTCCATGGTAAATTATTTATTTATTTATTTATTTTGGTATACATTTCAAACTGATCAGCAGCAGTGCTGAAAGGATCAGTGTACATTGAACATCACAAAATACATAGTATAAATAATACAATATAGCAATTGTTACATTCGAATTCAAATGAATTGGAACATTAATGTTAAGTACAACATTTACAAAAAGTAAATCACTATAAGATAAACAAAGCTACACTACACAAAGAACAACTATCAAATCATTGTGCATAATTGCTAATCAACCACATTTACAACAATGAATTGTATACAGTAATTCATAACTATATAAGTGATATAAAGTAATTCATAATTGGAACTGTTCTAAGTTATTAATCACCAAGCAATGAATTCATTACAATATATTTATCATAAAGTAACTATATCTATCAGCTGAATACCTATTGTGAAATCATTATTATATGAGAGCAAGACTATTCTAGTCATATTGATATTTCAATTGAAATTAATAAGCATAATTTGAAAATGAATAATTATGTACGTATTACAAGTTTAATATCAATATTTTACCAAAATTCAAGGTACCAAACTGCAAGTATATGAGTATTTGCCATATTACATAAATAAAGAAACAATCTAAGTCTACAATGTTATCATCTAAATGATCTTTTAACTATATACATGGGATACATAAGACCAGTACTTAATTATTGCGCCCCGGTTTTTAATGGAAATATTACTCAAGAGCTAATATTAAATTTAGAACGAATTCAAAAGAGATTCCTCAGAATAATATTGGGTGGTGACTATATAACATATGCCACTTTTGCTCTTTCATTGTGCAATTTGATTACATTGGAAGCAAGAAGAAAACAACTTTGTGAACAGTTTATAATATCTTTAAAAAACACCCTGTTTTTAATTATTGGTTACCAGTTAAAAGAGAAAATATTGCTCTTCCTTACCTTGTTCATATTTTAAACAATATATAATTCAATTTTGTATAATCATTTTCTTTTCTTTTGTACAATTGGGTATTTTGCTGTTTGCATATTACTCATTACTTTTTTAAACTTTACAATTGTTAACATGTATCATGCACTTTACAAATGTAACAAAATGTACAATTCAGCCTTTGGCTGCCAACTATTTAATTAATAAACTCTTTTTAAATTCAATTCAATTCAATTCAACGCAAATAACTTAATTAAATTATACCAAGCAATGCAAATCATTACTAACAAAACACAATCCAACCAAATTCATGGTTTTTAATGTTCGTGCCAAATAGTGGATAGTTGATTTACGATATATTTCTGTGTTACATTTAATTGTACACAATCCCGACATGTTTCGTAATTGGCTTGTACATGTACTAGCTTTGGTTGGAGGGAGTAAGTGCCTATGTTTTAGAGATTGCAACATTTTTGTGCCCAAATTAATCAACAATGTGTTTCTACGTAAAGGGCCGGTCATACTTACGGTAGTGGACGTAGTGATCCGTAGGGTAGTTTAATGTGGGTCGGACGTGGTGTAAGTACGTTAAACTAGGTTAAACTAAGTTGAACAACGTGGAACTACGTTGAATTACGTTACGGTACGGTGGTTGGCCACGGGAGGGTACGGATAAGTACGTTTAAGTACATTAAACTACGCTAATGTGGGTACAGCTTGCTCACGGACAGGTACGGAGTGGTGCGTCTGACTACGCTTGAGTACGAGAGACTGCGGTAGCCACTACGCTGGACTACGCTAAAGAACGTCAAACTACGGTAAATAGCAACTCCGTCCGGAGTATAACAGCCAACCGGTGGTGTGGTACGGCCATTGCGCTTGTTTTTCAAACATAGCAGGTCTGTGAAATTTGTCTTATTTTTTTTTTATTAAACATGTCTGGATCAAGACTGTCGATGCTGGTTTTATGCACGGTAAAGTACGTTAGAGTACGCTAGAGTACATTTAAGTACGTAACGAAGTACGTTAGACTACGTCAGACTTCGTTAGACTACGTTAGACTACGTTAAACTTCGGTTTAGTACGTTATTACTTCGGATGCCTTTAACGTACCGATCTTTTGAACATGTTCAAAAATTAAATCGAAGATCACGGCTCCCCCGAGTTAATACCAAGTTAGCATCACAGACAACTACGGTACGATCAACAGCCACCACTACGTTCAACTACGTCCACTACCGCAAGACCGGCCCTTAAAGAGAGTGACGGTAGCTTACAGATAGACAACGCTACACTGTATGATGTGTAGTCTCTACCCAATATAATTCTGAGTGCTCGTTTTTTAACAAACTCAATTGCGTTGATTTGAGCGTCAGTAATTGAGGTATGCCAAACTGGACAGGCATACTCTAAAATGGGTCTAATGTAGCATGTATACGGTCACCAGATCCGTAATAGGTGTTTTCGACCTCCTAAGAATACACAGAGTATCTAATCTTCGGGATGCTTTAGAAACTATTTCTTGAACATGCAAATTCCACTTCAAATCATTTTGAATTGTGACTCCGAACAACTTAAAGTGAGAAACAACGTTCAATGGAATTTAATTCAATGTTATATCAGTGCGTGGGTTCATCCATCGGAGGAAATTTATACAGAGTAGGTTACATTTGGTAGGTTTAGGCAATACATCATTTTGTTGGCACCAATATGAGATATTATCCAGACTATTTTGAAGAGTAGTAGGCTGGTTTCGGTTAATCACTTCTCCAAGCGTCAAATCGTCAACATATTTCCATCTATGTTCAGATTCATCCGCTGCATCAGTAACAAGTACCAAAAATAAAATTGGGCCTAGTTTAGTGCCTTGCGGCACTCCACATGTTGTTTGCAACAAGGGTGAGTTGTTGCCACCAATGTTAGTACACTGAGTTCTATTACTAAGAAAACTACAAATGATTGGTATAATGAATCTTCTGACACCCAAAACAATCAGTTTCTTAATTACAATATTATGGTTTACCCGGTCGAATGCTTTAGTCATGTTAGTAAAATATATAGTGGCTAAGTATGCATGGTGCCCAGGTTTGTCAAGACCATGCAGCACAACATTTAACAGATCAACCAAGTAATGTGTAGTCGAAGATCCTTTCACATTTCCAAATTGCTTCTTATCAACATGTTCAACAATGTCATCAACTACCCATTTTGAAATGAACAATTCCAATACTCTCGCAAATATTGGGGTGAGAGAGATGGGTCTCAATTGATTAAAGGAGTTAATGTTTTTTTCCTTTGGGACGGGGTGATTGCTGCTGTTTTCCAAATATCAGGGAAAATCCCATCGTAGATACATTTATTGAAAATGTCATATGACCAAGTAATGAGCGACAATGCAAAGCGATGTTGCTTTCCTAATTGGACTAAGTTTATACACAGTTGAAAGTCTCCCGGGGAGATTGTCCAACCCGGAAACTTCAATAATATAGTTCTGTATAACCAAAGAGATATTCGAGAACAAGAAAGAAACATGTTCCATGCTTCTATACAGTATTGGTAATAATACGAGTATACAATTAACAAGGTATGTGATAACCGCTATACTTCTATGTAAAGGGCCGGTCATACTTACGGTAGTGGACGTAGTGATCCGTAGGGTAATTTAATGTGGGTCAGACGTGGTATAAGTACGTTAAACTAGGTTAAACTAAGTTGAACAACGTGGAACTACGTTGAATTACGTTAAGGTACGGTGGTTGGCCACGGAAGTGTGCGGATAAGTAGGTTTAAGTACATTAAACTACGCTAGACTACGCTAATGTGGGTACAGCTTGCTCACGGACAGGTACGGAGTGGTACGTCTGACTACGCTCGAGTACGAGAGACTGCGGTAGCCACTACGCTGGACTACGCTAAAGAACGTCAAACTACGGTAAATAGCAACTCCGCACGGAGTATATTCAGCCAACCGGGGGTGTGGTACGGCCATTGCGCTTGTTTTTCAACCATAGCAGGTCTGTGAAATTTGTCTTATTTTTTAAAAATTAAACATGTCTGGATCAAGACTGTCGATGCTGGTTTTGTGCACGGTAAAGTACGTTAGAGTACGCTAGATTACATTTAAGTACGTAACGAAGTACGTTAGACTACGCCAGACTTCGTTAGACTACGTTAGACAACGTTAAACTTCGGTTTAGTACGTTATTACTACGGATGCCTTTAACGTACCGAGTCTAATACCAAGTTAGCATCACAGACAACTACGATACGATACGGATGCTAGTACGTTCAACTACCTTCAACTTCGTTTAGCCACCACTACGTTCAACTACGTCCACTACCGCAAGTATGACCGGCCCTTAAGTTCTGTGGATTTTGACAATGTTGGGTACTATAGATCCCTTTAACATCATCTTCGATAAATTTTGTTTACCTATGCATGATATAGTCTGAGTACGTACTTAATACCAACACACACGCCGAGTGAAGTGTCCGGAGGCATTACCTTATACATAATACAACAAATGCTAATATCTTTTCCTGAAGTTTCGGGGTGAATAAAACGCACTGACGTTCATAAAAGAGCATGAGGATCAAAGCTTGTTGCATTTATACCAGTTTTTGTTTAATGAAAAACGAGGAACGATGTTATGGTTTAAAGGGGTAGTTTAGTTTTTGGTAGAGAGGGCGCTACACATCACATTTTGTGTGAGGTAATGAAAAACTGAGTGTCGAATTTGAGAGAACATGCAATTTTAATGGCAGAATAAACTTTATTTGGTCAAAATCGACCAAGAAACGGCTGAAATATCAATAAATATATCTGATCTTATAATTATTTTATTTGGGGCCCAAATAATTAAACGATTTTTTCAAAAAATATAAAAAATGCTTGCACTTTTTCAAAAAATGTCAAAAGCGTTTTTTAAATAGTTGCTGATGATCTCTCTATTTAATCATTATTTCAATAATGAAAAATGGTTGAAAGCAATGTCTTTTTAGAAAGCGCCCTCTTGTGATTTAATGGCTCTTTTTGAACGATAACGGGCTTTTTACTTAGTCGTTTGTAATGTTGTATACCTTTCGAGCATGGTGGAGTTATAACTCTTAGTTTATAATGTTACTGTCCAGGTTTGGTTACTAAAGTTCAGCCTTACCAAAATTGTAGGCTACTACCCCTTTAAACAAAAATTGTATTCAAATATATACGGATTGGATCCCTGTTATTTTGCAGAACTGTTCGCCCTTTGTAATCAATTTGCCATTTGTATTTGTCACAATATTGCAATCTAACATTTTGTACGGGGCATTCGATTCGATTGGAGAGCTGGAAAAACAATTTGTTTCAAGCCATAGTAATTACAAGGTTATATCAAGTTCATGACATAGTATTGGTCACATGAAAAGTTGGAAGTCATCACAGCAAATCTCGCAAAGCTAGAAGCTTACGATGTGCGGTAAATTAATATAAAACTCGACATGAATGAGTATATAAACAACATGGGTGAGCATAATTATGAAAACATTATAGAGAGATAAAGAGAGATATAGAAATTATGAATAACACAAATAAAAATGAAAAATTAGACGAAGCGACTAATTTAAGCAAAAATCCGTTTCGTTGTGTATGTAGGACAGGAAGGGAACTCAAACAGGAATGAGGATATACTGGCATACTCATATAAAAGTAAGCGGAAAAGACTGACGAGGTAGACTTTTGATTTGATGGATATCTGACATTACTGAAGCCTTAAAAGCCTCCGCTTCGTATCATATCAATTTGAAAAGAAGGGCTGCTCAAAAACCTACAAAACTAAAATCTGTGTGGAGGTCTTTGTGTGGAGGTGCGTGCGTTTGAATGTGTGTGTGTGTGTGTGTGTGTGTGTGTGTGTGTGTGTGTGTGTGTGTGTGTGTGTGTGTGTGTGTGTGTGTGTGCGTGTGTGTGTGTGTGTTTGTGTGCGTGATTATGTGTATGTTACTTGCGGAGTGATAGTGTGTCTTTCTTTTAGTGTGAGTGCGAATGTTATGTGCGTGTGTATGTGTTTGTTATTGTGGGTGCATGGCTGTTCGTGCGTGTGCGTGTGTTACCCTTTATACAATACATATACGTATGCATTTAACGGATGTATATATTGGGTGCAATTGCATGTTCCACATACATGTAGCTATTGGCCCTATACATGTATCAACATGGTCAGATAGCTTCTCTGCAAAAGTTTGCAATTAAACGAGGTATATACGCTTGACGTAGATCTGTAATTCCACTTAATTATGCTGAATGCAAAAGCATGCGATAGGAATTGTAGATCTGTCTTTAATGTATTCATTAGCACGTTCGACGTTACGCAGTCATTGATAATACAATCACTAAAGAGAGTAACACATTCCCTCTAACCTGTGTCAATGGCTGGGGAAAAAATAACCCCTACTCAAGAGCCTGTTCAGTGCATTGGAAATCTGGACACGTTCATTCATTCATTCATTCATTTATTTATTTCCAGTAAAAGATACATACATGGTAAAATGTGTCAGGAAATCACAAAATAAGCCAATGACTTGAGAGGGAAGTGATTCCCTATCATAAACATGATAAAACGTATACATAATATAACATTATACGCTTACAAAAACATTACGAGAAACTAACTACGTTGTTTCGTATTCTCATCATATGGTTATTTCAACCCGTTTATCAAACTTAAAGGGAACCACCACCCAAAAATAATATTCTTATAAATGAAATGTAGTATAGTTTAAGTAGTCAATTCCTCCAACAAGTTCAGAAAATTTAGTTTCCGGACAAATTATATAATTTGAAAACCCATCACAAAACTATAGTAATTGTGCATGGGTCTGCAGACAAAGACTAGTCCATTGTCTAGGACGTAAGGGATGGCGTCAAAATGATCACTATCGCCCTACCGCGGGATCCCGCTTGGGACGATTAGAGCGCGTATTTGTATTCGATCTTTCGGGTTTGATCGTTCCTAGCGGTACGCTGCGGCGTCCCGATCAGCTGAGTCAGCTGTGGAGAGGAATTCGTCCCGACGCGGCGGGACTCAACGCGGCGGGCCGCGGGATCCCGATTCTTGCGCGCGAAGATCATTATTGCATGCCGCATGCATACGAGTACCGTACACGTACCTACTAGGTACGTGTACGGTACTCGTACATGTATGCATGCGCAATGCAACATCCACGTACACGCGCACAGCCTAGCCTAGCTAGCCTGTGCATGTGTACAATGTACACGCATGTAACGTATAATTGGTGTGATGGCCTGGCCAGGCCACCTCGCTCGACTGTTAATGTTGGAAGAGTCGAGTAGGTCTAGTATCTACTCGAGCGACCAAATCGTACTCAGCATGCCTGCATGATAATGCTAATCTCTGCTGGAATGTAGTCCGGAGTGCGCGTGCGGGCCGGAAAATAATCAGATCGATCTAGGTAGCTATCTCATCATCGCATTCATGACGAAATCTTTAACGTGACAGTTTCATCCGCAATCCAACAATACGCTCTGAGCCTCCTCTGAGCCGACATTATATCAGTCGTCTAGAGTAGACGTAAGCATTTTATACAAACTCAATACAAACAAATCTGGGTAGCGTTACATACCTTGTTTCAAAAATAGGATGAAAAGTGGCCATAGCTAGAGTTAGTTGCGTCAGCTATCAATGTTATGTCTTCTGAGGGATCACACTAACAACATCGACAGACCAGGCCGGCCCAGGTGGCATAGTAGCGGCGCTATAGTCCATTCATGCGCTAGACAAATTGTGTACGTTTAATTACTAGCATAAGCACGTGAAACCACCGAAGTACGGTGGCGGGGCCCTAGGCGCGGCCTCCCGCGGCGGAACGATATCGTTCCCCCGCGGTAAGACCATGCATGTACATTTCCGTCCCCCTGCAGGGGACTGGTGGAAACAAATCGGTTTCAAGCGTGCTGCGGTATACTGCGGCCCGCCGATCGTCCAGGCTCGGGCCCAAGCGGGATCCTGCAGCGGGACGGCAGTGATCATTTTGATGCCACCCCTAAGCGTCTACCGTGCTTATATTTGTCTCCAAGCGTACGCGAGTATAGAATAGGCGCACTCGCAAATGTTTGCCTCTTTCGGAACCATCGGCCTTCTATTCGTTCCGTAAGTTTCGGTGTTTAATTACATTGTGTATGAATAACACAACCCTCTACAAAATGTTCGACATCTATTTATTATCAAACAACGGTACCAACACATATAACCCTGTGTTGTTCTTTGCGTGGTGTCTCCCTGTGACCCCTTCATCCTGCAGGCCAATGCGGGGGGCAGGGGGGGGGGGGGGGGGGGGGTACTGAAGACAACAACAAAGGTTAGTTGGTGTGACAAGGAGATTGACAAATTCATTTTTCAAATATCACACACAAATTTTAATTCCAATTTAGCACAATTATGAATTTAACAACAAATAAAATTATCACTACAGAGTATACGTCATTAATCTGGAGTAGATGTGAAAACACCCATTTTGAGACGTGTACCAAGAACAATGCCATCATATTTTATTACACATAAGAGAAAATAAAACAATCATATCAAAGAGCCTTAGAGTTAATTGGTAGCATTGTTGGAGGACAGTTTGAAAAACGTTTCTTTTCGGATGTGAACTCTCATATCTGTTGTCGTACACGTGTGCGTTTACTTTTCTTACCCGAAATAACATTGTGCGCCATAATGTAGTGTGAACACACTGTGTACAGGCCATGCTAAATTCTAGTGTCATACAAACGTCATCACACTGTGAAAACACCGTGGTCACTGATCAGACTATGATACACGGTGATAGCACACACTATTTTACACAGTAGCCGGTGTCACACTGGATAAAATTATCTAGATAATTGAATTATCTAGATCATTCGATGCCTGCCTGTCACCTGTCTGTCACATACGTAGGTGAATTATCTAGATAATTGTGTGTGACACCGGCTACTTTAAACGCAGGTTATATCACAGTGCGTTATTACAGTGTGCTTCACAGAGAGTAACATATTACTGCGTTCATCGCTGGGTTCTTTCCGGTAAGGTTATGTCTATTAACGGGATAATTTTTAGGAAATTATCAAGGTATCAAAATATTTTTGACATACATATAAATGCACACGATCACAAAATAATGCAATCAAACATTTTGTGTAACAGCATTACATGTAACGCTCCCCGACTACAGTAATTTGTTTGATTATATTTGTATCTTCATTACAATGTTGATCAATAATTCATGACGATTTTGTCAGTTACTGTCCAATACCTTTTCTAAAAACAAGTTACTTTTGCATTTATTTTCTCTTCCAGAAAGCTTTGATTAAATTCAGGCATGATGGAGAGAATAAATGTACCCAATCGTGTGAAATCATGTAAGCGACTCCTGTTTACAACATTCCCAAGTAGGCATATGATATCTATAAACACATTTGAAATTGAAAAACAAAATCAAATCAAATGGAATTCGATAAACATTCGTTTTATTACCATATGTTATGATTTGTTATCAATTGAGTGCCAAATGGTCAAGAGAGAAGCGAATTGCCATTAAGGCTATTCCAATGGGATAAAATAGAAAAAATGCATGTAGTCGCGTGTCGTGCAAAGTAATCAAATCCAATATTAAACTATTTTCGTTGTTATTTAGGCAGAAATATAAACAATTTGGCTTTCCATCGATGGATATTACCTTTCAGTATTACAACTTTATCGTAAACACATCTTCATCCTTTTTTATGTGGTCAGCAAATATTGAAAATATTGTAGAAATTTCCCAAATTTCTAAATATGGAAACGCTCATTTGCTATTCATTGGATCATGTCAAACATCAATTTAATATAAATTTGAGTCCCAGAAAAGAGTAATAGAAGTAACCTTGAAAGGTCTCTACGTAGACATAATGGTAACAATAAGAGTAAAGTTAGATTTTCGTGTGATTGTATGAAGTTCTTTACGAGCAATGTCCATTTGCTATCACTGATTTGTTATTTTTATTTCTTCTTCTTCTTCTTCTTCTTCTTCTTCTTCTTCTTCTGCTTCTTTAATGATATCTTTAATTTGTAACTATACCCGACATTCTATTTCTAATAACTGGGCTATAATTATCTCTGAAATGATTTTTCCTTACACTCCATGCATTCCATGCAAGTTAATAGGATGTTGAGTTTTTACTTGGAGCATATAAATATGAATACTTACATGATAAATGTATAAAACTACGGTATGATCACCGTGATCATGACATTCTTAAACAAGGTCATTAAAATTGAATTCAGTTGTAAAGTCAAGTAATGTAGGTGCTGATCCTTCGATTATGCGGCAAAGTGTCACCCAGTGACGGAATGCCGTAATTGGTCATCCCGGAGATTGGGCTAGGATCGAGAGATCAAGACATGCATTCCATTATATACCAAAGCTGACCACGACCGCCTAACTTGATGGTCAATGCACTATTTTGAAATTTCTAATCAATGAAAATATATGAGAACAAAAACACGAAATTAAACAAATATCACACATCATGCGCACAAAATACATGTTATGCTTATAAACACAAAAACAATATACTACAGCAAAACGACTATGATGAGATCATATATGCCATGTATACAATACATTCAAAACCAACTTCGATGTAAAAAAAAACCCCTTAGATTTCACCTTTTTCGTAGAAACCAGTTATAAATAATGCATATCTCAATGCTATCCGCATTTACGACATAATATGACGTGTATTTGTATACATGTACATTCATGGTTAGTCTATGGGAAGCAGAGTCTCAACAAATGGAACGATGTTAGATACTGGCGCCTGATCAGCAAAGTGGCTTATCGAAATTACAATCAAGATTACGGTGTAATCATAAAAGGATGACACCTTTAATATAAACTTATCACTTAATTCTTTGTTTTCCTCTAGGTACCAATGGCTCATACGGCGCTCAAAAACTCTACGAGAAGCTGATGTACAAATACAACCGCCTGATCAGACCGGTCGCCAACGACTCCGAAGTCCTAACCGTTCACCTCAGCCTAGCTCTCTCCCAGCTCGTCGACATCGTGAGTAACAAAAAATAAAAGTTTGACAAAGTTATTCAAATTCGAAACAAACTAAAGAAAGGGCGTGTTGATCTGCCCTTCACCGGTGTGTAATAAAGATAGCGTCCTTCGTTTACAGGCATCCTCAAGTTCAGTATACATATTCCATAAACCAACATGATACTATACGTGCGTCAAGTTGGTGAAATAAATTTGAAAATATAAACTTTGAAGAGTGCACATTGATAAGGAAGTCCAATGATTTAACTCAGGAACAAACAATCCCTTCATAGTCTAACTCCCAGTCTGATTTACTGTGAATTCTGAATATATATATATCATTAATTATTTGTATCCTTTTATTTAATTTAAGAATTATCCTTTTATATCACAATCTGATTGAATCCCCTTGATTGTACTTTACCAAAATACACTTAGTAGTTGGTATGTTATCATCTTGGTACAAAACGAAATACAATAAAGGGTCTGCAGAAGCTAGACTAATTAAACAGTCGCAGCGTCCGTATATTATTTTGAGTTCTCAATGATATTTTCAAGTCTTTATTTTCTCACTAGCTCTTCAATCTTCATATGAGACAATAATCTCGCAACTTTTGAATGTTGGCTTGCAAAAAGGTGGATGGTATCTTTAGGCACGGTGTATGTTCGGTGTATATAATGTACATAAACACTGTGGTGCATGCTTGAGTCTACGTCTAATGAAGGTTATATGAAAGAAAATCAATACAAGCGGGCTCTCGTCGGGATCAGACCCGCGACGTCCCGGGTAGTCGATTGGTCATGACGCCTAGCTGGTAATAAGGCAGGAGGTCGTGGGTTTGTACACAAGCCCGCAGCCAGGATGTTTCAAGGGGGGGGGGGGGGGGGGGGGGGTGTTCGAGGCCGATGCCCAGACCATTGGTTAAGTTGTGTAAGCGGGGGGGGGGGGGGGGGGGAGTCCGTCCGAGACCACTGGTTCAGATGGTCGTGACCGATAAAAAGTGGGCCCGAATTGGACCTGAATTGAGGGGGGGGGGTTCGTACGCACCCAACGCACCCAATCCCCATGGCTACGGGCCTTTGTACACCACCCGTATCCTAATGTGATTTTGTTTTCTTTCGAAGAAACTTTTTTTTTACATAAAGCTATACGTTGGGGAACTGGTGTATACAATAACCATGATATAACATGTTCTCGGATACTTTCTATTCCATTTTGTGAGGAGATCGTGAGTTTAGACTCCACCCATCTCCTTACTTGTGACCTCTATCAAACACTGAATTTCTTTTTTATACAACTATCAAGTTGGGGGAATGGTATACAATAACATAAATGTATTAATTACGTTCTCGGGTTCTTCCAGGGCAGTCAATTTTGTCAGAAGGTCGTGGTTATGGTCCCCCCATATCCTAATGTGATTTTCTTTTCTATCAAAGAAACTCAAACGTACGAGTACACCGAACATCTCTTTTATTAACTACTACCGTATGTTAGGAAAACATCGATTTATTCATTACGTTCTCGGGTCCTTCCAGCAGGGCAGTCGATTTTGTCAGAAGGTCGCGGGTGGCATGTGCTCCACCCATATCCTATAATACGAACTCCTCTCATACCCAGAAATTAGAGACGATATCAACCGATTGCAAGCGTAGGTGGG